>SJYV01012363.1:55832-79914 GCA_006410875.1 Neotragus pygmaeus | reverse complement strand
GGGCGGGGGGCAGGCCTCCAGGTGGTGGCTCTCCCTGGAGCACTCATCGGTCCAGCTCCCTCTGTGGCTGGAGTTTGGCAGGTGAGTGAAATTGGGAGTTAAGGCTGTTTGCAAAGAAGTGATTATCGTGAGGGACGGTGGACGCTCACCTGTTCACAGCGGGAAGTGAAACCCGGAGGGGCCACAGGTAGAAAGTGGAGGAGTGTTTGATCAGAAATCTGCAGGGGAGGAAGTGGGGGCAAAGGCAGCAGTTGGATGCAGTATGGACATCAGAAAGTGCATGTGAGACGCTACAGGTGGTGTCTCAGGATGGCTAAGCCAGTGGAAGCAAGAGCAGACAGGTGCGGGGCCCAGGGCACTACCAGTGTGGGAAAGACGTGCTGGAGGACGGGGATGTGACCTGGGACAGCGAGGCAGATTTACTGGTGGGGGGAAGGACTTTTCTCCTGCATCTTCCAGCCCTCTGGTAACCGGGAAGGTTAGGGTGAAATGAAGAGGAAGAGATGCTCCACGGAAGAGAAGGTGCTGTGATCTGTTGGTCTCCAACGTTGGTGAGGGCAGGAGCGGGGAGGGACAGCTTCAGGAAGAACCCACCAAAGGACCAGCGTCTCGGAGGACCCGGGGAGGGTTTGAGAAGCAGGACATGGGCCAGGGTTCAGTGATGCCAGTGGATGCTGAGCCTCTGCAGGAGAGGCCGTTGGGGAGGGGGCCGCCTCACTTCTGGGCTGTGGTGACCTCATCCAGAGGACACCAAAGACCGCGCGCTGGAGGAGGGTCTCTGAGTCATCTCAATTAATCAGCGAAGTTGTGTCGTTAGTAATAAAAGAAATGAAGGAATGTAAATGAGAAGAGCGGGTTTGCGAGTGGCACTGGGCTGGGTGAAACCAAGAACACTTAATTGCTCTTATTATGAATGGCCGTCATTGTAATGTATGGAGGGGGAAAAGGCCTCAAATTTTTGGTGAAGATCCATGCTTCCGTTCCAATTTAATAGCCCATCACTGTGGGTGAGCTGCGTAATAGCAACTGTATGCGGAGACTCTGAGCTGATGAAACAGCAGTTGTATGCAGAGATTACTATGGCCCAAGCCACTGGGCCTTCCCAGCGACAGCTAGGGCCCAGAGACTCCTTCTCTCTCCTTGGTGGTTAGAGCGTCTTTATGTTACTAAAAACTGAAGGAATTCACCCTTGTTATAAGTTAGGACTGGTTCCATTTGTGGTTTTCGGCTCCAGCTGCCATCAGAGAAAATGCTTTAACAGAATGGTACAAAGGTGCTGTTGGTAGCATTTCCAATAGCACATGCTATTGGGAATTTTAGCTCAGTGGCAGAATCAGACAGCCCATTTCTAGAAGCAGGTTAGGACCTGCTCTTGCTTTTCTTCTGGGCAACTAAACTGATTATTTTTATAATAATAGATAGACTTTCTTGAATGTCATTTTCAAGAGTTTATTGGACTCCACTTCTTCCTTCGTCTTTTCTGCAATGAGTAGGCTGTATAGTTGGAAAAACTCCATGATGGGCTCTGTGGATGATGCAGCAAGTACCCTGGGAATTTGGAGTTCTACCAAAGAGTAGGTTTTAGTTTTCTATAGTCTTTTCCCATCTTAGCAGGTCGTTTACTCCTGAGTGGTCACAGAAATCCCAAAAGCAAATCAGGGAGTCTTCAGGCTCACTCTATGGTGTGGTAATGAACACCAACGTCTGGGCTTGGCAGGTTTTACTGATACACCTGCTGTGATGGGGCTTCCAGGCAAGTCAGTAGCCGTGGGCTTTGAATCTGTGGAAATTAACGAGCGGAAACAGTGTGATGCTTTTGTGTTGTTGTTGTTGTTGTTGTTGTTGAGTCACTAAGTCATGCCGGATTCTTTACGACCCATGAACTGCAGCTCACCAGGCTTCCCTGTCCTTCACCATCTCCCGGGGTTTGTTCAAACTCATGTCCCTTGAGTCGGTGATGCCGTCCAACCATCTCATCCTCTGTCGCCCCCTTCTCCTCCTGCCCTCAATCTTTCCCGGCATCAGGGTCTTTTCCAGTGACACAACATGGTCCACTGGAGGAGGGAATGGCAAGCCACACCAGTGTTCTTGCCTCGAGAAACCACGAACAGCGGGAAAGGCATTGCTTGAATGACCCTAACTTGGGCGCTGCCATGGGCATGTTCAGTGCCTTGCCTCCACTGTATGGTCGTGACAACTTAACAGGCGAAAAGTGCAGATGCTTTCAGGATTTCCCATGTGTGTGTCGTGTGTGTGCTTATGTGTACATGCATGGGAGGGGTGAATAAGTTTCACTAAAGGTGAGAAGAGACAGGGAGTGTGTATTGTTCTTGCATCAGAACTGCAACCTGCTGTATAANCAGATGCTTTCAGGATTTCCCATGTGTGTGTCGTGTGTGTGCTTATGTGTACATGCATGGGAGGGGTGAATAAGTTTCACTAAAGGTGAGAAGAGACAGGGAGTGTGTATTGTTCTTGCATCAGAACTGCAACCTGCTGTATAATTAGGCAATTACACACTGGAGAGAGCCATCCTGTTAGGCAGAAGGAACATGACCCAGCCAGTGTTGCTCTGTAATCTCGCTCTCCACCTGACCTATGTATCCAGAGCTTTGAAAGGTTCTCTTTTTTCTTTTTTTTGCTTCCACAAGCTACCAAAGATTACTAAACATCCAAAGAAAGAAAACCTTTGCTTATAGGGAATGAGAAAATATAATGAGACTGAAACCCGTGAGTAGATTTGCTAGATACTTTATGGCAGAAAGTGAAGAGGAGCTAAAAAGCCTCTTGATGATCAAGTGAAAGTGGAGAGTGAAAAAGCTGGCTTAAAGCTCAACATTCAGAAAATGAAGATCATGGCATCCGNTGACAGACACCCACATCCAAAACATGCAGATCCATCAGTGGTCTGTCTGGGTGGCATCTTCCTGGGCTCTTGAAGAAGATGTGATCTGATGCTGTTGGTGACTTATGACCTGTTTAAAATATGCCAGTTAAGTTCAGTTAGTTGGTATCATGGTTCAGGGCTTCTGTTCATTTCTGATGAATTCAGCCTACGTTTTCAGCTAAATACTGAGGAGGATTGAAATCTCCAACTGTATTGTTGTTGAAATCTCCAGCAGTCACTGAGGGTGTCCAACTCTTTGCAGCCCCGTGGACTGCAGCACACCAGCCTTCCCTGTCCCTCACTGTCTTCACTAGTGATGCCGCCGGATCACTATCTCAGTGATGCCCACCAACCATTTCTTCCTCTGTTGCCCCCTTCGCCTCCTGCCCTCAACTTTCCCAGCATCAGGGTCTTTTCCAATGATGCAGTGCTCTTTGCATCAGGCGGCCACAGTATTGGAGCTTCAACCTCAGCATCAGTACCTCCAGTGAATAGTCACGGTTAATTTCCTTTAGGATGGACTGGTTGGATCTCCTTGCTGTCCAGGGGACTCTCAATAGTCTTCTCCAACACCACAATTCGAAAGCATCAATTCTTCGGTGCTCAGCCTTCTTTATGGTCCAACTCTCACATCCATACGTGACTACTGGAAAAACTGTATTTGTTAGGTTTGTCTAATTCTCTTTTCAAGTCTGTCAGGTTTTGCTTAATAAATATTGATGCACTGTTACCAGGATACATACACCTTTAGGACTTTTGTGTCTTCTTGATGTACCAATCCTTTCATCTTTATGAAACATCCCTGGCAGTATTCCCTTATCTTTGTTCATATTCCTTGTTCTACAGTCTCTTTTGTTTGATATTAATACATTAACACAGCTAGTACAGCTTTCTTTCAATTAGTATTTCCATGATCTGACTTTTCCCATTCTTTTCCATTTAACTTTTCTGTATCTTTACATTTAAAATGTGTTTCTTGTAGACAACATATAGTTAGATCTTGCCTTTTTTGCTCTTGTGTTTTGTTTGTTTTCAATTTAACAGTTTCTGCCTTTTCAGCAGAATGTTTAGATAAGATACCATTGTCTGTTTTTGTAAATAAAGTTTTATTGGAAAAGAGACATGGGCATTTGTTTCTGTATTGTCTAAGTTTTTGCACAGCAAGAGTAGTTGCCACAGACACTGTATTACCTGCAAAAGTGAAGCATTTATTTGTTATTGTTCAGTCACTAAACTGTGTCAGACTCTTTGAGAACCAATGGACTCTAGCATGCCCGGATTTCCTGTCTTTCACTACCCCAGGAGTTTGCTCAAACTCATGTCAATTGAGTCAGCGATGCCATCCAACCATCTCATCCTCTGTCACCTCCTTCTCCTCTGGCCTTCAGTCTTTCCCAGCATCAGGGTATCTGTTTTGAGAAAATACATTTAGGCCCTGCAACCCACTCCAGTATTCTTGTCTGTAGAATTTTATGGATAAAGGAGCCTGGTGGGCTATAGGCCATGGAGTCCCAAAGAGTTGGACGTGACTGAACCACTAACATTTACTAACATTTTCGTTTTCACTTTTAGACCTTTACATTTAATGTATTTATCAACATGATTTTATTTAAATCTGCCATCTTATTATTTGATTTTTGCTTTAATGTATCCTGTCTGGTTTTTGGTTCAGTCTTTCCTGTTCTCTTAGCTACTTAGGCTTGTTTTTTTTAATTCCACTTTGTCTCCAGTATTGGATTATAAACTAAAGCTTTTCCCTTTGCTTTTTCATGGTTGCCCTAGGGTTTACAATTAACATCTTTCACTTATTACAGCTGATCTTCAAATGATATTTCACACTTTACATAAAGTGGGAAAGCTTTAAAGCAGTATTCTTCCATTTTCATTATACGTTTCTCTGTGATATTTTGTCATAATTTGTCTTTCTACTTGTCATAAACCTCACCAATGCATTATCATTTTTCATTTAGGATATCTACTAGTTTTAAAATGATTAAACTAGGAAAACAGCTTTAGATTTTCCCACCTCTTCATTAATTCTTTAGTCTCCCCAATAGATACAGACTTGCTCTGGCATCATTTCTTTCCGCCTAAATAACTCTTTTGATATCATAATGCTGATCTTCGGGCAATGTTTGCTCAGCTTTTGTGTATCTAAAGAAATCTTAATTTCGCTTTTTTTTTTTAATTTATTTATTTATTTATTTTTTAATTTGACTTTACAATACTCTATTGGGTTTGCCATACATCGACATGAATCCACCACAGGTGTACACAGAACATTTTTTTTTCTACATAAAGAAGTTCAGGTTGTTGTTTATTTCTTTTTAGTACTTAAATACAGCACCGCACCGTCTTCAGGCTTGCACTGTGTCTGAGAAGGTCGCTGCCTTTGTTGTATGTATGTTTCTTTGTTCTCTGGGTGCGTTTAAGATGTTATCTTTACATTTGACTTTCAGCAGCCTGCATGTGATGTGCGTAGATGTAACTGTGTCTGTACTTGACCCATTCGGGGTTCTGCGAACTGTGTGGATCTGTCGTTAGCTGTCTTTTAGTCAGCCCTTACCTCTTCCCATGTTCTTCTGTCCCTTGTCTTTCTGCCCTCTTTCTGGAGTGGCACGTACACATGGGTTAGATCATGCTTATTCTTCCAGAGCTCTGGATGCCCTGTTCTGCTTTTATTTTTTCTCATAAAAATAATGTTAAGGAATCAAAGCCAAGGACTGGGCTTCCCTGGCTTCCCAGTGGTTAGAACTCCACCTGCCAGTGCAGGGGACGCAGATGCTATCCCTGGTCCGGAAGGATCTCACATGCTGCAAGGCAACTGCTGAAGCCCTTGCACCCGGAGCCGGTGCTCCACGGCAAGAGAAGCACCGCAGTGAGGAGCCCACCGCAGCCAGGGAGGAAGCCCCCGCGTCTGCAGGGAAAGCCCGCACGGCAGCAGAGGCCCGGCAGAGCCAAAAAACAAAAACAGGCACAAAGGGTAATGCCACAATGATTCCATTTATACAAGGTTTAAAAAAAGCCACTGAGACTACTCTGTAGAGATGAATGTCACAGGGGAGCGGTGACCTCAGGGTAAGAATGTAAGCGAGAGAGAGGCACTCAGGGGACTGTGGAGTGTCTGGGAAAGTTCTCCTTCTTGATTTGCATGCTTCACTGCAACAGCCCATTGAACTGTACACATGACTTGTACTTCTTCTGAATGTGTTATTCTTCGGTTTAACATTTTATTTATAAAGACTCCAGTGTATCTTCCTGAAAGGTATGCATTTTATGTCTATAGTCTTTTTGCAATGTGTTTTTATCTTTATTTGTATTGTGAATAAAGGGTCTAACATATTTCTCCTACATGAATAGTCAGTTGTTTCATCATAATTCATTAAGCTATCCCCGGTGGTCATGTCCTGGTAGTTTGTATTGCAGTAATGGCCAACAAAGGTCTGTCTAGTCAAGGCTATGGTTTTTCCAGTGGTCGTGTATGGATCTGAGAGTTGGACTATAAAGAAAGCTGGGTGCCGAAGAACTGATGCTGTTGAACTGTGGTGTTGAAGAAGACTATTGAGAGTCCCTTGGACTGCAAGGAGATCCAACAAGTCAATCCTAAGGGAGATCAGTCCTGGGTGTTCATTGGTAGGACTGATGTTGAAGCTGAAACTCCAATACTTTGGCCACCTGATGCAAAGAGCTGACTCATTTGAAAAGACTCTGATGCTGAGAAAGATTGACGGCAGGAGGAGAAGGGGATGACAGAGGATGAGATGGCTGGACAGCATCACCGACTCGATGGACATGGGTTTGGGTGGACTCCGGGAGTTGGTGATGGACAGGGAGGCCTGGCGTGCTGCATGCAGTTCATGGGGTCACAAAGAGTCGGACATGACTGAGCGACTGAACTGAACTGAGGTGTAAAAAAGAGTCGGACATGACTGAGCGACTGAACTGAACTGAGGTGTAAATTTTCCTCTGTTACTTTAGGGGCATCCACAATTCTTGATATGGAGTGTTTTATGCCATTCCATTCTAAATGTTTCATATTTTATAATTTTTCATTCATGCATTATTTAGCTTCCAAACATATGCTTGTTTTTCCCTTAGCTTTTTGTAATAGACTCCTAATTTACTGCACACAGAGTGAACTCTGCTTGAAATGCATTTTAGGGATACACTTGAGACTAGGTCTCCTGCATGATGGAGAATTTCTGACTATTGACATACGGTTCTAAAAGGTTCACCAGCTCAGTTACTGTGTGTGTGTGCTCAGTCACGTCCAACTCTTTGCCACCCCATGGACTGTAGCCCACCAGGCTCCTCTGTCCGAGGAATTTTCCAGGCAAGAATACTGGAATGCCTTGCCATTTCCTTCTCCAAGGGCTCTTCCTGACCCTGGGATTGAACCCGCATCACCTATGTCTCCTGCATTGCAGGCATCCTCTCACCTGCTGAACCATCGGAGAAGCCACAGTTACTCTGACAACTTATAAACATTGATCATTCCAAAAACGGTGTTTTGTTTTTTCTAGTTCAGTTCAGTCACTCAGTTGTATGTGACTCTTTGTGGCCCCATGGACTGCAGCACACCAGGCCTCCCTGTCCATCACCAACTCCCGGAGTTTACTCAAACTCATGTCCATTGAGTTGGTGATGCCATCCAACCATCTCATCCTCTGTCATCCACTTCTCCTCCCACCTTCAGTCTTTCCCAGCATCAGGGTCTTTTCCAATAAGTCATTTCTTCCCATCAGGTGGCCAAAGGATTGGAGTTTCAGCTTCAGCATCAGTCCTTCCCATGAATAGTCAGAACTGATTTCCTTTAGCACGGACTGGTTGGACCTCCTTGCAGTCCAAGGGAGTCTCAGGAGTCTTCTCCAACACCACAGTTCAAAAGCATCAATTCTTCGGCACCCAGCTTTCTTGATGGTCCAACTCTCACATCTGTATACGACCACTGGAAAAACCATAGCCTTGACTAGACAGACCTTTGTTGGCAAAATGATGTCTATGCTTTTTAATAAGCTGTTTAGGTTGGACATACCTTTTCTTCCAAGGAGTAAGCGTCTTTTAATTTCCTGTCTGCCGTCACCATCTGCAGTGATTTTGGAGCTGAAGAAAATAAAGTCCTTCTAGTTATCACGCCTTTTCTTTGTTCCCCTTTATTGTGTTTTTCAGGATTTACTGCCTTTTTTTCTGCTTCTCTCCCGTCACCTTGTCACCCTTCTCATTATTGCTATTTCATACTCTCCGCACCTCGTTTAACCCTCCTCCAGGAGCCAGAGTAATCATCAGTGACTATTTCTGCAGCCTCTTTGGCTTGAGCTATGTATTTAGTCCCTTTTTGCTGCCAGGGACAGTGTCACCACCTTCTTCCAGGTTCAGGCTCCTCACATGTCGCCTCGGTGATAAACTACCTTAGTTGTTTGGCCATCACCTGGATAATAGTTCAGCTAAAATCTTATGGTCTTTTTTCTTGTATTTTTTAAAAACCACAATCCATCTTATTTCAGCTTCTGTGTTGCTGGGAGTAATTCTGGGTACAATCCAATGGGTGCTCTTCCATGGGAAATTTTTTTCTCTGATTGCTTGAATGGGCTTCTTGCATTTTCACCGTGATTTATGTATGTGGTGACTTAATTTATTCTGCTTCTGACTGGTTGTACTTATTTGCTTTAAAGAACCATGTTTTTAAGTCGGAACAAAGCCTTACCATATTCATAGAAAATGCCTCTCTTGTGTTCTTTTCTTTCTTTCTAGAGTGTTCTATGTGTATGGGCCCTTCTTATTTTATATCTTTTAATGTTTATTCCTGACTCATTATCTCTCTCTGCTATATGTGCACACTTTGTTTTAATCTACATTCCAGCCATTAATTTCGCTTCAGTTATGTTTAATCTGTTGCATGAGCCCATTAAATTTTTTTATTTCAGTGGATGTTTGTTTTGTAATACCTAGAAATACTGCTGGTGCTGTCATAACTCTTTAGGTGGAGAGTGCAGATTCTTTCATTTACTCTGCCCCCCTTCAGGATGGTTTTTTTTTTATGATTTATAATTTTTCATTGGGAGCTCTTCTTCAGTGAGAGTGATGACTATGTGGCCTTCATTGTCAACGTGACTCTGCAAAGTTTTGCTGGTGCCACAGGAGTTTTAACTTCCTTGGACTGTGTTTATCTTCATTTCTCCCTGGAGACTCCCTGACCACCAGATGGCACAAATATAGACTCCGTCCATGCTCAGGGCAATGGCTCTTGGCTTCACATTATCAAGGGAAACCCTCAATTCATCCCTCCACCCCACCCCACCCAGAGCCCTTACCTGACTGAAAACTATATTGCCCTCTTCAAGGCTGATGGATAGAACTTTCTAGTCCCATTTTCAAAGATGATTAATCAATGTGTGGGTACTGGCTTTACTAAGAAGGTCCACAGTTTCAGCTTTATTAAGGAGGTCCACAGTTTCAGCTTTATTAAGGGGCCCACAGTTTCAGCTTTATTAAGGGGTCAACAATTTAGGGGTCCACAACTTCAGTCCATTAAATTAAAAGATGCTTGCTCCTTGGAAGAAAATCTATGACCAACCTAGATACAATATTAAAAAGCAGCAACATCACCTTGCCCGCAAAAGTCCATATAGTCAAAGCTATGGTTTTTCCAGTAGTCATGTACAGATGGGAGAGTTGGACCATAAGGAAGGCTGAGTGCCAAAGAATCGATGCTTTCAAACTGTGGTGCTGGAGAAGACTCTTGAGAGTCCCTTGGACAGCAAGAAGATCAAACCAGTAAATCCTAAAGAAAATCAACACTGAATAGTCATTGGAAGGACTGATGCTGAAGCTGAAGCTTCAGTACTTTGGCCACCTGATGCAAAGAACTGACTCTTTGGAAAAAAAAAAAAAAACTCTAATGTTGGGAAAGATTGAGGGCAGGAGGAGAAGGGGATGACAGAGGATGAGATGGTTGGATGGCATCACTGACTCAATGGACATTGAGTTTGCGCAAGCTCCAGGAGATAGTGAAGGACAGAGAAGCCTGCTATGCTTCACTCCATGGGGTCACAAAGAGCGGCATATGACTTAGCTACTGAACGACAACAGCAACAGTTTCAGCACATGAGCACATCAAGGCCCAGGACATCCTGTCCCCATGGGGGCATTAAAACCTCAGACCCTGACCCCAAGCCTGTATTCATGCCTGAAACCCCCATCAGCTGCCCAGACCCAAGCTGTAATTCTGTGTTCTCCCCACACATTCTGTCTTCGTTTCTGGCATCTAGAAGTTCCCTTCATTTCAAGCGTAATGTATTTTCAGAAAGTACCATGATGTGTGTCTAGGTCTGTGTTTAATGGTGGCGTTCTCTGTCCACTTTAGCTACCACGCTGTAGGATCTTGACTCTTGAATCTCTGAACCATCTCGAATGGTTGAATCTCTGAACCATCCCTGTAACCACCCCACTCCCTTGTGACTTGGTGTCTCTCACACGTTTTGCACAGAGCGTTTCCTCAGGACAGGCATCATGTCTGGGATGCAGGCTGACGGGTCTGTTCACTGAGAGATTCACTTTGTAGCCACGCTGGGTTGGATCTAAAGTTGGGGCTCTGTTTGCTCATACAAGTATCTGTTTTCTCTCTTGTCCTTCTGATAGGATGTGTTCTCCTGTGTTCTCAAGTGCCTTTGGTAAGCCTTCTAGTGTTTCTATATCAGTCACTACACACACTCACACACGTGCTCACACACACTTCAACACGGCGCAGTGATCAGTTCACAGTCAGCATAGAACAAACCTCCTCAGCTTCCTAAACCATGTGCCCAGGGCCTCTTTGCTGGTCTTACTATCTTCCCAAGTAGTTCCCACTTGACCTGGATGGTCTGTCTCATAAGACCTCCATGGAACTTTTATAATTTACATATTCCCACTCTGGAATCAATCTTTACTTTCAATAGGTCCATGGGTTCCTTTTCACTCTGGCATTATTCCAAGAAAGTATTATGGCTTTCTGCATTCTCTTTGGAAAACGAAAGCATTTATCTTGACCTTTGTCTTCCCCATCAGATACAGACATACAGAATCGAGGCCATCTGTTCACTCCTGTATCCCTTTGCTTGATAGATAGGTATCTACTGAGCCCTGGCCGTGCTGTGGGTGGAGTGTGTTACTGGGGATTGACTCATGAACCAATGGTCAATCTCTTCACCTGGTAAGAGAGAGCAGGCACTGTCCCAGCTTCCCCTGGCACATGATCTGACTGAGGAGATTTCTATGAATTAAAAGCGTGTGAGATAAAAGACTTGTCAGTATGAACGGCTTGCTCCAGAGGCAATAGAAAGCACTGTAGGTTGGTGTGATTCCAAAGGGCTTTGCCTAACAAACTCAAAACTGAGTCTTGACAAAGAGGAGAATGTATCCAGTCCAGCAGTTTAGATGGGATGGCATTTCAGATGAGGAGGAGGAAATGAATAAGAACTCGGGTGATAAGAGGACCACTGATATGTGAGTCAGCAGGAAGGACAGCCTCATGGAGGAGCGCTGGGGAAGCTGGGCTGAAAGTCAAACCCCTGCCACGTGGAGGTGCCAACTTCTGGCAATGAATTTGTCATTTCTTGCAGCAAATGTCTCCTATTTAACTGAAAGTCTCTTCTCTGAGTTCTGCAATGACATACTGCTTCTAGAGGCAACATTTGACCTTTAATATTAAGATCTTGTGTTAGCATTACATCAGGTTTTATGTTGAAGCCCAGGTAAAATCTATTCCAGTTTCTGCTTTTGTATCATTTGCATGTATGTGATGTTGTGTGGTGTGTGTGCTTCCATTTGCGACTCTTCTCTGGAAAATTGTTCCCAGAGCTCACTCTGCCTCACCATCTGATGTTTCCTTTCTTAGCTTAGACCCCAGCAGTGTGCACGGTGCTGAGCTTTTTGCACTGGATTGTCGTCTCCCACAGCCAGCCTCTCACCCTTGTAAGAACCTTATGCTGAATCATCTTTTCTTCAGTCCTTTCAAACTCTGAATCTGAATAGTGTTTTACACCTGAGCTGGCAGCCGGTTTAACTCGTGTACAGAGACGCAGCCTGGTGGTCACTTGCCTAAGCTGAATTTGTATTCATTATCACATTACAGCTAGTCTCAGGCAGTTAACTGTGCAGAGGGCTAATGATAGCTGTGTGGCAAAACCATTTGTTACTTCTTGACTTCTGACTCACGTGTGTCCTGTAAATATCATTAACAATGAATGGTTCTACCTGCACCGTGGTTAGATAAGGTGGAATCTTCCCGATAGAAGATGTGTTAGCTCAGATAATTGACACTACTTCTCACACGCATCTCTTCTGTGACAAGCTTGACGCTGGATAAGGACAGGACTGTAGTTGGTAACTATATTTGATGGGCGAGACAAGTGGCTCTGATGACCAAAGGCTTAGTTAAGGTCCCAGGGCTAAGCATGATAGAACTGTCTAGAACCCTATATTCCTGACTCTTTGCTATATGCACTTCCTCCCAAATTAAGCTTCTAATTGGTCGTAAAAGCTTATTCCTAATGTGTGAAGGCTGGGCAGGCCCTCTCCCAAACTTTCTGCCTTAATCTAGAATGTCAGATGCAGGCTGAGGCTGCAAGATGTCCATTGACAGAGCGAAAGGAGCGAGGGCCAGGCACCCTGTATCCAGGCCCCAAGTACAGGGGTTCCATTCAGTTCAGTCACTCAGTTGTGTCGGACTCTTTGCAACCCCGTGGACTGCAGCACACCAGGCTCCCTGTCCATCACCAACTCCTGGAATCCACCCAAACTCATGTCCATTGAGCTGGTGATGCCATCCAACCATCTCACCCTGTGTCATCCCCTTCTCTTGCCCTCAATCATTCCCAGCATCAAGGTCTTTTCCAATGAGTCAGCTCTTCGCATGAGGTGGCCAAAGGATTGAAGTTTCAGCTTCAACATCAGTTCTTCCAATGAACACCCAGGACTGATCTCCTTGCAGTCCAAGGGACTCTAAAGAGTCTTCTCTGACACCATAGGTCAGAAGCATCAATTCTTCGGTGCTCAGCTTTCATTATAGTCCAACTCTCACATCCATACATGACCACTGGAAAAACCACAGCCTTGACTAGATGGACCTCTATTGGCAAAGTAATGTCTCTGCTTTTTAATATGCTGTCTAGGTTGGTCATAATTTTCCTTCCAAGGAGTAAGCATCTTTTAATTTCATGGCTGCAGTCACCATTTGCTGTGATTCTGGAGCCCAATAAAGTCAAGTCAGCCACTGTTTCCCCATCTATTTGCCGTGAAGTGATGGGACAGTGGACTTGGTGGCAAAACATTTCTGTTATTCTCACAGTCTTCTTTTTAGTGTGAATTCTTCCGAGCCCCTCCCCGGCTGCAGACACCTCTTCTGCCTGTCTCCCCATCCCCCACTTCTGCCTGCGCCGCCCATCCCCCACAGCTCCGTCCTCACTGCTTTCCTCTTCTCCGCCCTTCTCTCTCCCTTTGTAAAAAATTAGTTTTACCTGGAGTGTAGTTGCTTCTCAGTGCTGTGTTGGTTTCTGCTGTGCAGCAAAGTGAACCAGCCACAGGCACATAGGTGTACGTCCCCGCTTTTTGGACTCCTTCCTGTTTAGGTCACTGCAGAGCGTTGGGTCGAGTTCTCTGCGCTGTACTCATTAGTTATCTATAGGCCCTCGCTAGTTATCTGTTTACTGCACAGTAGTGTATATAAGTCAGTCCCAGTCTCCCATTCCATCCTTCCCACCCCTTCCCCCTGGGTGTCACATGTTTGTTCTCTACATCTGTGTCTCTATTTCTGCTTTGCAAAAGATCATCTATACCATTTTTTAGATCCCACATATATGCAGTCCATGGGGTCGCAAAGAGTCAGACACAACTGAGCGACTGGACTGAACTGATATGTGTAAATATACAATATTTGTTTTTCTGATTTACTTCATTCAGTATGACCGTCTCTGGGTCCAGCTCTGTCTCTGCAAATGACAGAGTCCTGCCTTTTTATGGCTGAGTAATATTCCACTGTGTATGCATACCACATCTTCCAGATCCACGCCTCTGTTGATGGACACTTGAGTTGCTTCCATGTCCTGGCTGTTGTAAACAGTGCCGCCGTGAGCACTGAGGCACACGTGTCCTTTGGAATTACGGTTTTCCCTGGGTGTGCGCCCAGGAGGGGGAGTGCTGGCCATGCAGCGGCTCTGTGCGTAGCTCGCAGGCCTCCACACTGCTCTCCCGGCGTCGCGCCCACCTGCTGGCCCCTCCCTGGCCCAGCGCTTCTGTGTGGCCTCTCGGTCTTTACTGTCCTCACGGATGCTCCCCGCTTTCTTCCCACAGCTAAACACAGTGGCACGGGTTTGGCTTGTGCTGTTCAGCTTCTTTAACTGGCTGTGTTCTGTTTCTGATGTTCATGTTTTTCGAGTGGGCTTGATTATGGAGAGAGTTGGAGACTGAGTCTTCATAATCTAATAACGGGATCAGCCTGTGGCGTTTGAAGGGCGTGCAGTCTGTGCGCCTTCTCTCCAGCTGGCGCTGCTGGGGCTTCTCTCCAGGCAGAGCTTGGGTGGCAGTGGAGCAGACTTGCTCTCTAGACGCTCGCTGTGCCTTGTTTGGAATGGTTTATTGGGATTTATAGCTCCGTTTTCTTTTCTCTGACAAAGTTGCCCTACCTTCCCTTGAAAAACATGTCATTCTGGACTATTTGGGGGTTCCTTTAGTGTGTGTACTTAAATTAATGTCAGCAGCAGAGCAATCAGTAGACACTTCCAGTTAAATTCTCCAGGGAGCGCACATAAAATGTTAATGTTTCATTTAATTGAAGTGTCCTGAGGTATCAGCATTAAGAGCCTCGAGCACTTTTATTTGCTCACAAAGCCGAGGGAGCAGAAAGGGAGAGGACCTCGAGGGCTGTAAGTCATTTCTGTGCGGCTGTTGCTGGGGACGTGTCCTTGGCCAGAAATCGCAGGATGGGTGATGTGTGTCCCGCATTGTTGACCGCCAGGCCCCATCTCCATGTGCAGGCCAGACCGCTGAGGACCAGGTTCCTCGTCTGTAAGATCTGACTCTCATGGTGGGCTGTCCGAGGTCACCCAGGCAAGCACTGGTGGTGCCTGTGGGTGCGAGGTTCGCGCAGTGGGACCTGTCTCTGGCACACCCTCAACTGGAGGTCCCCAGGGGACGGGAGGTCGCCCACGGTGTGCATGTCCTCGGGGCCTTTCGGCTTCCTGTAAGGAAAGTTTGCAGGGATGGGGGAGGGACACTGCCTTGGCATCACTGGGACAGTCGCTGACCCATTAGTAGATTTCTGGAACCAGAGTCCAGAGTCAAATAGCTTCCTCACCTATAAAATAAGAAGAGAGGGCAGATGATCCTTGATGACCCTCCTAGTGCCACGATTTTAACAGTTACACGTATTCTGTGAATGTCCAATAAGTGTGCACTGGATAACCGTAAAAAAACTAAACCTCAGAGCCTAGGAAATTATACTGCCTATAAATGCTCCTGCAAATGATAACATACCTGTTTTTTCTTAGATTCATGATTCATCAAGGATTGCATTGTGTGATCAATAATAGTTGACTGATTGAAGAAATGTTTCTTTTTCAGTGACTATTGTTGATTACACAATGATTTTCCAGGTTTTTGTGATTGTGGTGAATAGATACATCATTTTAACCGTTCATAAGTAAACCATCCAGTGACATTAAGCGCACTGACAGTGTTGCATCCCCACCACCCCTGCCTTTCCCATTAAATAGTAACCCCTCTGTCCCCTTCTCCAGGACCTGGTAGTGTCTGTCCTGCTTTCAGTCTCCATGAATCTGCCTGTTGTAAGTACTTTGTATAAAAGAGTCACTCACTGCCCATCCATCCTCCTGTGTCTGGCTTAATTCACCTAAGCATGGTGTATCCCCTCCAGTTCTAAGAGAACCTTCTCCCCAAGAAGATTTGTAAAGAGAGGAGTAGGCTGCCAGCCCCTGGGATGCTTTAGGCATGGCCCCACCCAGAGACCCTGGGTGTGGCTCTCTCAGGGCTAGTCACACGGCAAGCTGACCCTGAGCTCTGGGGAGCCTTGCCCGTGTCCCAGGTTGACAAGCTGACCCTGACCTCTGGAGAGCCTTTCCTGTGTCCCAGGTTGACAAGCCAAGCTGACTCTAAGCTCTGGGGAGCCTTGCCCATGTCCCGGGTCGACCAGCTGGCCCATTGCCAGGAGTAGCTGTATTTGGAAGCCTTGGGTTTCTACAAAGCATCTCTGAACAAACCCTCTGAGTAGTCCACTGAACTTGGCCTCCCTGCAGCCTGTGGCTGTAAATGTTTAGTAGCATCAAAAATGTCCCAGATGGCCAGTGGAGAAGCTGATCTCCACCCAGAGAGACTCTGAGTGGGCAGGTCCAGCGTGAGACTGGGAGGTCTGCCTTCCAAACAACTGACTTATACTCTGAGTATCTTTATGAAAGTGAATACCGCCTGCTGTAAACAGCTCCTGACTGTCTCAAACTGAATTTAGGACAGTCCCAAAGTCTCCCTTTATTTTTGAACTGAAGGATGGGGTCCAGTGTCCTTACATGGACTCTGAAAAGGCTAACACGCAGAGTTGCAGGTTTGGAGGGGAGGAGACAGCATGATGGGGGTGGACAAAATCTGATTTGTGACCTTGAGCGTGAGTGACCCTCACCGCAAGCACTAGAGAGCCACTCCCTTGAAACGTAGGACGGTTCTTTGATCCAGAACTGGGTTCAGTTAAGTAAACAGAGTAAATACAAGCAGGAGGAGAAAATGAGTTCAGAGAAAAGTCCATCTCCACCGACCTGAGCAGCAATAGTAATCGGCCACCTTGTGGTAACCATGGCAACAGAGAACACTCTGGAACAGACACAATTAAAGATTGCGTCTCCTTAGAAGGAAGCAAACACATAGATTCCCGAATTTTACCTTCCGAAGAATATTATTTCATCGAATTTTGAAGATTGCATCTCGTTAGAAGGAAGCAAACACATAGATTCCTAAATTTTATCTTCCGAAGAATATTATTTTATCGAGTTCAAAGTCCATATCTTTTATCCAAGAAAAAACCAACTGCAAGTTGGAGGCCGTGGAATGGTCCTCAAAAGCATCTCGAGGCGCCCGCTGCTGTCACGCCATCACACCCAACAGCGCATATGTGTTAAGTGTCCACTGCAGGCTGATGTGTCTCCGATGGAACGTGTTTGGCCTGGTTTGGAGGAAGACTCACTGACATATCCCACGACGTGAAGTGCACCTCTGACCCAGCCTGGGGACTTGTGCCGAGGACCCAACCCTTTGTGTTTTGTGTTTGGAACAGAAAACAAACCCAATGGGCTTCCCAGGGCCGGGTGCCCTTTCCCATCCCTGAGGGCACTCAGCAGAGATTTTAAGGAATGAGGAAAGACTTCATTATGGGGCTGAAGGCAGATATTCGGACCAAGGTCCCAGGGAGACCGGCCTTGCAGGGGCCTGCGTCCTGCATCCTTCCTGTCACCTCCTGATGTTCCTTCCTCATGCGCCCTTCTCCCCTTCATGCTGTGACACCACTGATTCCTTTAGAATTTCAAAATCACGGGACAGAGGGAGCTCTTCCCATCAAACTAGCTTGGCTCCCAGAAGCACTGTATTTTGCCACCATGAAAACCAAAACCCAGAGTTTATGACGCACTCAGAGCCATGCCATCCCTGAAAGGCAAGGCTGCAGCCCTGCCTCCAGACATCCCAGTGGGGTGGTCTCCATGGTGACCTCATGTCCTGAGAAGCCAGCACGGCCCCGTCCCTCAGAATGCCTCAGATACGCTCTCTCACTTCAACTTCGATCACGTGAGTGCTGATGTCATCTCCACTTCACAGAGGGAGAGACCCAGGCTAGAGCATGTGTGTTTGCACAGGCGTGAGTGACACAGCTGAGAGGCTGTCCCTGGCCTGGATTGTCTCCAGTCTTTCGCATTCCTGAGGCATTCGAGTCCACGTTCATGGTCCAAACATGTCACCCACCGCCTCAGTCTAATACCAGCACCTATCGACACTTAGTCCTGTGCAGTAACTTCAATGAAATCCAAGTTAGAGGTGCTGCTTCTACCCTCTGAGTATGTATGAAACTGAGAGCTGGGATCAGAGAAAGGATGTTTGCTCCATAGCTCACCTGCCACCAGGGGTATGTGAACATGCACGTGGAAACCAGCTGCACTGGCTGGAGGGAGTATCTGGATTAGTGATCAGTTTGCAGCGCTGTGGTGGAAATGCATGAACGAGCTCTGAGAACCTTCAGCAACGAAGTTGACAGCAGGGAGCCCACGTACTCCAGGGCTCAGTCCTCTCTTGGTGTGTTTGTTTGTAGATGTGTGGGTGTTTGGTAACACCCAGAGGTGTGCTTAGAGGTCCAGGCCGTGTGTGCCTGCTCCTACGTTAGAATCACCAGACAGCCATATAGCAAATCGGGCTCTCTGGTGGTGGGACTTGAGCTTTAAAAGGTCCCTGGTAACTCTGAGTGGAGCCAAGTTTGCAAACCAGGCACCCTGGGACAGAGGTTCTCAAATGTCAGTGTGCTCGCCCGGGGAACGCTTGTTAACTTGTCCGGGTGGTTTTGTCAAGAGGCAGATGCAAAGCCCCCCACACTCGATGATGCTACGGGGTGCACCCAGGAATCTACATTTTTAGCAGACACGCTGGATGATTCCAATGCATGCATGTGATCCACGGACCACACTGTGAGACGCTCTGCCACGGCAGCAAGCTCTGAGAGCAGCCTCGAGTTGCCATCTGGCGGGTCCCGAAGAGCAGAGCGAGCTAATTAGCTCCAAGATTTTTAGCTCAGGGAACAGCTCTGCAGAACTCAGCAGCCCAGTCCACACAAGGAAGGATTCTTCCATAACTGCTCATTAGGGGACCTTGAGCATATGGCAAATGTACAGTCAGTGTCGACGGAGGAGTTTTCAACATCAGCCCCGTCGACTCCATGTGGCATCTGAGTGCCGTCCATTAGCACGCCTCCGCCTTTGCTTCTAGCCCCGCTTTAGGACTTGTATCGGAGGCACAGCATCCTGGGATTCCTCGTGCGTCTTCGGGATTGTCAAACCAGGAGATAGATTTAGAGCCGTCTTATGAAGAGCACAGAATTTCAGTAGATGCAGAACTGCCAAGCAGGCAGGGACCGTCACGATGACGCGTGCAGCTGGCAGCTTTTCCCTCTGAGTTACCCGGACAGCCTCAGGCTGCCTTTGTCCTCAAGGAGTTTTTCTCCTTTCGACGCTGCCCATAGAATCTTCGGCAACCTATCACCCTCGGCCCATCAGTGGCCAGAGAGAGCACCCTCCTCCCTCACCGCGCACCGAGGTCCCTGCCTTCATGGACACAGTTTTGTCCTCGCCTGCAGACAGCACATTCCTGTCTCATTCCAGTGGATTCCTCCCATCCACTGTGACAAATAAACTCACATTAAATCAAATAAATTTTGGTTTAGAATCACCTGTACTTTTCTTTAAGGATGCCCTACATTTTGAAATCTTTTAAAACTGAGAATTCTTGTGACATTCATAGATGATAATAAAACCTATTANTTAAATCAAATAAATTTTGGTTTAGAATCACCTGTACTTTTCTTTAAGGATGCCCTACATTTTGAAATCTTTTAAAACTGAGAATTCTTGTGACATTCATAGATGATAATAAAACCTATTATTCGATCTGAAAATTGAAGTATCATCCCATCATTTTCAAGAGTTCTTTTTGTCTCAAGGATACAAATTTGTGTACAGTTGAGTTCAGGATACTGAATTTTTTATTGTTTGTATCTACTTTACCCCCTAATCCGGGAAGCTATATCCCAGTAACTATGGCCTGATTTGGGAGACTGAGAATGGGTCCCTAATATATTCATAGGATTATTGAGACATTGCTGGGTCATTAGAAGTTCATGTAGCCGCACTTATGTAAAACCATTGATTCCAGGGCTTGTTCAACATTTGTTTCAGTATGCGCTTTGTAAGCCTTTCTTCTCCCTCTTCTGACTTGATGGGAAACGGTCCTTCCAGCCTCTTGGCCTCTAGTTTTCTCCTCCTGCCCCGTGTTCACTTAACCTGTGAGTCATGGCCCTGCTCAGACCAAGCACCCTCTCCGCTGCCCGTAAGCTGGACATGCAACGCCTGCCAACAGACGGCGCCATCTGACTGTGGCGTGTGATGTCACCCCGAGGCTGGGGAAGAGGCTGGCGCCGGTATGCCGTAAGGAGCTGACGTGCACAGATGGTGCCTCAGCAGCCTGGTTGCTTCGTGAGTCCTTCTTGGAGATGTGCTCAACACAGTCCCCCTCCCTCCTCCTCTGTCTGTTTTCAGACTCCTTCCCCAGGTCCTCGTTGGGTTTCTCACACCTTCCCCAGGTTAAACTGAGGATGTAATTTCTCGTTCCCCCATCAGTAGGACCACTCACGAGGCAACAGTAACCGGGGAACCCATGTATCCTGGTTTGTCTTGAACGGATGGCTCCAGACAAGCAGTCTGTGCCTGTCTCTCCAACGTGATTACCGATCACTCCACTTTCTCTGTGCCTGTTTGGGTGGCAAATTATATGGTCACAGTGGCGTGGTGTTTGGTAATTCGGATCGAGATGACATCAGAGAGGCTGGTGAGGAGGGTGATCTTCCAGACCTTGTTATCTGGAAGCGCAGGGAGGACCGTGGTGGTGCCCGAGGTCCCTTGGTGTGTGTGTATGTCTGTGTCTGTGTGTCTGTGTCTGTGTGTCTGTGTGTCTGTGTGGTGTCCAGCTGAACCCAACCCACTGGGTTCTCTGGAGGCACTCCCAGGGCTGTGATGCAAGCCTCAGCCTGTCACTCACCCGGGATGAATCTTCCAGAAAGCGGCAGCCAGGGGGACGGAAGACAAGCAGGAGTGAGAGCAGGATATGCGGCCTCTGCCAGAATCCCCCTCTTCCTACTCTCGGTGTCCACGTGGCCAGGGGCTGCCTGTGTGTCAGAGGCGTTGACTGTCTCCTCTGCAACTGAAAAATGAAAGCAAAGGCCTCTGAGAATAAGAAAGGAGAGGCTGAGAATGGGTGAGGGGAGGGTCTCAAGAAACAGAAATAGCAGCCATCTCAGAAGAGGAGTGGGAGGATGGCAGGGGGAAGCATAGACGTGACCTCCCACAGAGCCTAGTAAGACATGCACAGGAAACAGTAGTGTGAGTGAGAATGAAAGCTTCAAAGATGGTCGTGAAAATGAGGGAGCAGAGCGCACTGGGGCCAAGCTTCGGGGGGTAGGAAGTACCGCACGAAGCAAGCCAGTGTAGATGGCTCATCAACTGGGGCCTCTGAGCGAGAGGGTGCTCAGCCCATTTCTACCCACTGGATTCCAGAATCTCCTCCGGTGACCAGCAGCCTGGTTTACCATCTGTCTTACCCACAAAGGCTTTGTTTCAAGGGGCCCTGTGGGTTAAGAGCTGTCGGCGTGAAGCTGAATCCACCTTGGCTGTGGCATGCTGGGTTTCGGAGAGGGGAGCGTGGTTGTCCGGCTAGAGAAGGCTCCATCGGGTGTGACTGGGAGGAGCACCCCCGGACCCGGCGACGCGTCCTCTGGCACTCAGTTCGGGGTGGCGCTAAGCCTCCCCGTGGATCGCTGTGCCCTGGTCCTGCCTTCGCGGAGCTGCGGCTCTGTGCCCATCTCCGGGGACCCTCACTTCTCATCCGGCCCCAGCCGACTTCCGAGCGTGGGGAGGGGTCTGGGCACGGGGACTCAGGAGGCAGGGGAACCGCTGGAGTGCACGTGGAGGTGAGGGAAGGGGTGTGTCAGGATGCGCTGGGCAGAAGGCACCGTGTTAGACATTTCCTGACGGAGTCGGGGACAGGGCCTGGATCAGGTTCAGAGGGACTAGGAGGAAGGGAGTGTCTGGGCCTCCCTCCCGCGTGTGAGCGCGGAGGGTTCCTGCTGCCGGGGAGCGAGTCAGGAGGCGCTCGGACGACAGGTGATGAGTGCAGTAGCCATGCGGTGATGGTGAGTACCAGACGGAAAACGGAAAACGGAGGCCTGGAAACGTCACGAAAATCAATCATCCGTTTAGCATCACGTACCACACACACGCAGTAGACTTAACAAGTAAAGCAGCGAAGGGAGAGGAGGGACCGCCTGGACTTCTCAGCCCTGCCCTTCCAGAGGCCTGGGGGGACACAGCCGGCCCGGGTGCACCCTCTTATAAAGCGGGGACAGCCGCTGCTGGTTTTTATGTTGTGCTGATAAACAGCTAAGTGAGCCCTGCCTCCATCAGCACCCTTCCCCAGAAGAGCAAACCAGACATTTACGCTCATCTCCCTGCCCTGACCTTGAAGTAAGTCCCAGGCACTCACTGTTTGCTGCCACGAGGAACCAGGGATCAGGGTCCTGAGATACACTCAGAGAGGCGGCACAGAAGCTGGTGAGCTGCCGTACAAGGAAGTGGTGCAGAAGAAGCTCAACCTGAAAAGCTGAAAGTGAGCGACCTTCCCCCCGGTGACCCCCTCAGTGACCACCGTCCTCTCCACGTCCCGCTCTGCGCCCAGGACCACTGGGATTCTGTGAGGTTCCCCGAGGCCTTGATGGCGTTGGCTGACAGCCGGTCTTGTGCAGGGCAGGAGCTAGTTGCGGCTCTGGCGTAGACCTTCTTAGTTCTTTTCTTAATATTGCTATCTTGAGTGTGGATCTATCAGTATCCTTTCTGGCTGCTAAAGAAGAGGCGGCTTAGTGTGGGAGATGCTTTCTGACCAGCATGTTACAGTGGCAACAATGTGAAGCCATGTGGGGAAAAAAGACCCTGACTTCCCACGTCTGTTTCTTTGACATTATGTGACCTTGGACCAACCAGTTGTGTCTCTGAGCCCCCGTTTCTTTATTTAAAAGAAGAATCAAAGAGAAACTTAACCCAGTCATGGGAACAGGTATTGTGAGAGTCACGTTAAAGGATATAGAAAATGGTCTGTAAATTCTAAAGACATCCACGATGTCAGGAGGTTTTGTTTATTTTTACCTTGCATCTCCACGAGGCTGATCCTATAGGCAGTATATGCAGGCGAGAAGAGACACAAAGGCGAGCAAGGGAAAAGAAAAAGCTGTGTCCTCAAGCGAGGTCAGGAAAGAGTCGGCAGCACAGAGGAGGCAAAAAAGAAGTTGGCATCCTGGAAGAGTGGGGACGTCAGGCGTCGTCTCTTAGTGGCCACCACACTGAGGACAGGCAGTGATGGAGCCGGGGAGAGGTCAGGGCACGTGGGCGTGTGTCCTGGAAAGTCATTTAGGAAGGAAGGAAAACCTGGTGAACCGCTTCCTTCGAATGTCTTCCCAGCGCCCTACGACTGATATCGTTTGTCTCCGGAAGATGAGCCTAAGACACATGGACACACTCCTTGAATTGCAATGTCCGAGTGGAGACACAGGAAATGATTAAAAGAAAATTACTCAGCTATTCCTGGATGTCAGAGGTGTTCCTGTCTTGGGTATTTGGGAACATGACCCAAATCACAGCTGAAAGTTGTGCTGTTCATCTCTGAAACTTAAGATCTTTATTTAGAGGCATCCTCAGTTTTAATCTTGTTGCTTTCAGGCTCAGATGTTCTCAGAGTCACTGATCTCTGGAGAGCTTTGTGGGTGAAGGACCCAGAGGATGAGACAGTCTCTATTAAGAAGTTTGATGAATGGGGTTGGTCAAAAAAACAATGCATTAGAGGTTCTTGGGGCTGGATTAACACCCAGAGCAGAACTAGATGTTTGGAGAGACTACAGGTTCGAGGGGAAACCTACTCTCTTAAGTTTTATGGACTTCCCTGATGGCTCAGAGGTAAAGAATGGGCCTGCAATGCAGGAGAACATTCCCCAGAGAAGGAAATGGCAACCCACTCCAGTATTCGTGCCTCTAGAATCCAACGGACAGAGGAACATGTTGGGCTACAGTCCATAGGGTTGCAAAAGGGTTGGACATGCCTGCATGACTGAGCATATGCCCCTAAATTTAGAAAGTCTGGTGGGAAAACAGTGACTCTTGGAGGAAAGGAGTTGAGATACAAGTACTGAATACTGAGGTCTTTTCATTGCTTTTGTAGTCGCAGCTGTCTGCCCTGTTACTCTTGCTGATGCTGCTGCTGCTGCTAAGTCACTTCAGTCGTGTCCAACTCTGTGCGACCCCACAGACGGCAGCCCATTGGGCTCCCCCGTCCCTGGGATTCTCCAGGCAAGAACACTGGAGT
>SJYV01012363.1:30260-53618 GCA_006410875.1 Neotragus pygmaeus | reverse complement strand
CAAGGAGATCCAACCAGTCCATTCTGAAGGAGATCAGCCCTGGGATTTCTTTGGAAGGAATGATGCTAAAGCTGAAACTCCAATACTTTGGCCACCTCATGCAAAGAGTTGACTCACTGGAAAAGATACTGATGCTGGGAGGGATTGGGGGCAGGAGGAGAAGGGGATGACAGAGGATGAGATGGCTGAATGGCATCACTGAATCGATGGACAAGAGTTTGGGTGAACTCCGGGAGTTGGTGATAGACAGGGAGGCCTGGCATGCTGCGATTCATGGGGTCACAAAGAGTCGGACACGACTGAGCGACTGAACTAAACTGAGCTGAGAGGACCTAAGCATCAGTCTATTTCTAGTTAGTGGAAAATTTTTCCTTTGAAATCAATATAGCATGAAGTTTGACTTCATGATCAGTCAGTGGATCAGTTCAGTTGTTCAGTCGAACCATCTCATCCTCTGTCATCGCCTTCTCCTCCTGCCTTTAATCTTTCCCAGCACCAGGGTCTTTTCCAGTGAGTCAGCTCTTCACATCAGGTGGCCAAAGGATTGGAGTTTCAGCTTTAGCATCATTCCTTCCAAAGAAATCCCAGGGCCGATCTCCTTCAGAATGGACTGGTTGGATCTCCTTGTAGTCCAAGGGACTCTCAAGAGTCTTCTCCAACACCACAGTTCAAAAGCATCAATTCTTCATGAGACAATATCAAATAAGTCAGCTGAGTATGAGGAGATATATACCAAGTGTAGTCGCTAGACCCCAGAGGTGACCGTGACCTTGTGCTTGGTGGAAGGAGCAGCTTCTCTGGGAGGACTGGGCTCTTCAGGAACCTTTCCATCATCATCAACCTCTACATCAGGACTTGAGATTCACAGGCACCAGGCCAGATGTTCTAGCACAATGCCGAGTCATTGGGGGTAGAGCCCAATAAAAGACATGAATGAAACAGGAGATTAAGAGTCGAGCAGAGACCGACTCTGTCACGAGATGGGATTTCTCCAGAATCTAGGAGAGGAAGCAGTGTGGACTGTGTGTGCAGGGGTACATCACCAACTGTGTCACCGTCAGGGGCTTGTCAGACGTGACGCCCTGAGGCTTGAGCGCCCAGATTCAGGCTTCAGCGCCTGCATGGTTAGACATAGGCATGAGACAGGACAGAGGTGGGGAGGGCAGGGGTGCAGTCCCCCCGGGACCCGAGGGGCTTTATGAACAGCAGGGGGATGTAGAGTCCCCGGGCTCGGTGTCACCACGGCGTTCTCCTGCCGCCCCTGCAAACTCTGCTTCCACACTGCTACTACCAGGGGCCTGGAAGCCTTGCCAGTCTAGCGTTCGTCACCAGCAGCCAGCATCACTGGGCTGAGATGGAGTTCCTTGTCACGTGCACGCGTCAACACTGTCCTCCCGGGTGGAGGAAATGAGAACAGGCCTGTTGGCACTTGCTCCTGGGGCTGTGTGAAACCGAGAATCGGCCCTCCAGCTGCCCTCGGGCTTCTTTCCTCTGGGCAGACCACCTGCCCCGGGCGTCCCTCACCTGGCTCTCTGTCTGACTCCCGCTGACCTGCGCATCTTCTCTAGAGCATCTCGGCCCGTGGGTCTCACTCCTCAAAAGACTGAGAACCCTCAGCTGGGCCCGTTTCCCCAAATACTAAGTGAAAGGGTTTCCAGGCAGGATACTCATCATTTCTTCCCAGCAAGACCCTACAAACTGGTTAGCTCTTGTCTCATCAGATATTGGAGATGCGCTCACTTGTTTTCATTACTCAGAGAAGGATCTGGATGGACTATTCGGGGAGCCTTTGGCAGACCCTGAAGCCCCCTCTGGGTCAAGAGCTGTTCTGCAGAGCAGGTCTTCAAGGGCTTCTCGGAGGAACGGCAGCTGCTCTGTGAGGGTTGATCCTGACCCTGGTCTAACCGTGTGGATGGAGGGCATCCACAACCAGGAGGGCAGGTTGTTCAGAAGAACGTGTCAGGACCGAGCCTTAGGAACACCCCACGTGAGTGTGGAGACTCGTGACATGGTTTTGAAAAAACAGAGGGCAGCTTTCCTCGCCTCACTTCTCCCCGCTGACCGAGGGGGCACCAGGGCTCCAGGCTTAATTATCTGGCCTTTGCTGCTTTCCCGAAAGGTTGCTGGGGACACATGGCAGCCACGGAAGGTGCTGGGTGTGTCTGGTGCCTTGGTCCTAACTGTCACAAGAGTCCAGACTCATCAACTTCAACAAATCACATGCGTTCAGTGCCTTTTTTGTAATTTTTAAAATTAATTAATTCACGTGGCTTCATTGGGGCTCAGCTACATTGTGCAGCATCGTTTCATTGCAGCACACAGACTCTCTAGCCATGGCATGGGCTCATTAGTTGTGGTGCTTGGGCTCAGTTGTTGTGGTGCTTGGCTCAGTAGTTGTGGTGCTTGGGCTTAGTTGCTGGAAGGCGTGTGTCATCTTAGTTCCCCGACCAGGGATTGAACCCCAGGCCCCTGTGCTCCAAGGCAGATTCTTAAGCACTGAACGACCAGGGAGGTCACCCACGTGCAGCATTTGATGTGTAAATTGCTCCTCCATAAAGCTGTTCTCAAAAAGGTTTTGAGGGAACATCTACAGAATGTCACAAAAGGAATCCGTCATGGTCCAGGGGATGCTGGCTTGGGTTTGGGAGGCTCGTTGCTTGCTTTCTCCTGGGGCTGGCTGTGTGTTAATTCTCAGGGGAACTGTATTGCCAGCTGGAAGCTAATGAAATTCCTTCTCTTTCAGTAATAGAACCTTCAAAACTGTGAGTAGACAGACCCTCTGGGTAAATGCTCTATTTTCTCCAGTTTTAAAACCAAGACATCTTACCTTTTCCAGCTACTTTTTTTAGAATTTTTATCTTTTCCCTTCAGATTTCTGTTTTTTTTTTTTTCCACTCATCAGCATGCATCTTGTATGGATAATTTTCTTTCTTCTCCTTTTTTTACCATCTGGTTTCCAAATCTCACGTTCTTTCCCTGCCCAGTCTGACTTTTCCTGTGTTAATCTTTCCTGGTACTTTTAGCTTCTATTCGCTTCACATTCCTGTATCTTATTTCTTTAACCATGTGTTATTCCATCCATGGCGTCCTTGGTTATAGCTTGGGAGAATCTTACCCCGAGCTCATCTGTACCCTCTGATATGTTTAATTTCCTCGATAAATAGAAGAAAAAGTAAAAGTGTTAGTCGCTCAGTCGTGTTCCACTCTTTTTGACCCTATGGACTGTGGCCCGCCAGGCTCCTCTGTCCATGGGATTTCCCAGGCAGGAATACTGGAGTGCGTTGCCATTTCCTCCTCCAGGGGCTCTTCCCAACCCAGGGATCTAACCTGAGTCTCCTGCAATGCAGGCAGATTCTTTACCAGCTGAGCTAGTACCAGAGCCCATAACTAAATAGAATGTAGGATCAGACAAGAAAGGGGAATCATGTGCCCTGGAGCCATCTGCCTGAGAATGCCACACTTCCAGGGCGTCCCTCACAGCGGCTCTCCAGCCTCTGCCTGAATCCCGTCAGTGCTGGGGAGCTCACCCTTCAGGGACCATCCACCCCATTATTGAAACACTTGTTGTTCAGCCGCTAAGTCATATCCGGCTCTTTGTGACCTCATGGACTGCAGCACACCAGGCTTCCCTGCCCTTCACTGTCGCCTGGAGTTTGCTCAAACTCATGTCCACTGAGTCCGTGATGCCGTCCAGCCATCTCATCCTCTGCCACCCCCTCTCCTCCTGCCTTCAGTCTGAATGGAGAGGTGGTGCCGACCAGCAGCCAGTCCAGAGGGCAACAATCTCAGCTGTTTTCCTGTCTCTCCCACCCCTTGGAAGAGGTCAGCTCCCCTGCCATCCTCTGTGGAATTCCTGTTTTCTTACAGCCCAAAAGAGTGGGGGAAAAAAAAAAAAGAATTTTCTGGATTCTATACAGTGCTAGTAGCTAACTATATAGTTCTTCACATTCAAACACAAGCATTCTGATTCCTTTCTCATGGCTTAAATTTCCTAAGCAAATACTCAACAGCTGTTACTTCTCAGGCTCGGAAGTTAAGTAATTTGTCTGAGTTCACCCATCAAATGATGAGCAGGAATTGAACATATGGCTTAGTATAACACTGTGTTGTAATTATAGTGGATACACAGGAGTGGCTGCATCCTACTCCAAAACTATTCCAAACCACCACAGCCACCCACTGCTCCCGACTCCTGTGTTGTGGAAAAGGACTTCTCCAGGCCCTGAGGAGGAGGGGATTCTGGCTAGATGCTGGCAGGTCACTGGAAGGTCATTGTGATCACTCAGGCATCAAACTAGGGCAGTGTTACTGAGGGTGGAAGTTGTGCTGTGAATTTAAGGTTCATTCCAAAGTCACAGTCCAGTGAAATTTGGAAACCAGTTGTACCTGGACAGTAGCAAAGGAGGAAGGAATAGGAATGGTTGGAGCTGATTCCAAGATGCTTCTACCGAGAGACCAGATACATGCAAGAACATAAAAGGGAACTCTTTAGGGGACTTCCCTGACAGTCCATTGGCTAAGACTCCACACTTCCAATGCAGGAGGCACAGGTTCGATCCCTGGAGGGGGAACTAAGATCCACATGCTGCACAGTGTGGCTTAAAAAAAAAGAGAGAATTTTTAGGAGGAGAAAATTTTATTTGGTTTTCAAAATATTGAATGTGTTATGACAATTTGGAGCAAAAGCATGCTGAAAGGCCCAACATAAGCCAAAACATGAGCTTAGAAGTCAGCAAGTAGATCAAGCATGAAAATATAAACTCAGGAAGACGTCACATAAGGAAGCAACATCCTTCCAGACCAAGAGTGCAGACCAACGAGGGGAACTCGTGTGGGTGGCAGGTTGGTGCCTGCATCCGTTCAAGGGGTCTGCAGAGCAGAAAGGACAGGCAGGGAGGAGACCGNTTCTTTATTTCTTCTTCACTTTCTGCCATAAGGGTGGTGCCATCTGCATATCAGGTTATTGATATTTCTCCTGGCAATCTTGATTCCAGCTTGTGCTTCTTCCAGCCAAGCATTTCTCATGATGTACTCTGCATATAAGTTAAATAAGCAGGGTGACAATATACAGCCTTGACGTACTCCTTTCCCTATTTGGAACCAGTCTGTTGTTCTATGTCCAGTTCTAACTGTTGCTTCCTGACCTGCATACAGATTTCTCAAGAGGCAGGTCAGGTGGTCTGGTATTCCCATCTCTTGAAGAATTTTCCACAGCTTGTGGTGATCCACAGAGTCAAAGGCTTTGTCATAGTCAATAAAGCAGAAGTAAATGTTTTTTTGGAACTCTCTTGTTTTTTCGATGATTCAATGGATATGCAGCCAAAAATAAAAACATTTCAATAAAGTAAAAAAGCTCAATTAAAAAAAGAAACAAGTTTCAAAGAAATAAGATGGCAAAGTCCAGATTTAAAAAGGAAAGTGAGAAATGGAAATACTCTGAGACAAAAAACATTATGAAGAACAAATGGAATGAATACAACTAAAACTACAATCAAAAACAAGACAGACAGGATGGAGTAAGTCATCTTAAAAGGAGGTTGGGGGAAAACACAACACATATAATTGGTGTCTCGAAAGAAGAGAAAAGAATTAAATGCAGAAAAATACCCGCTCCCCCCCAAATATAATGGGCCTCATTGGTGGTCAGGAAGGAACAAATGAGCACCTATATTCTACTACTACTACTACTAAGTCGCTTCAGTCGTGTCCGACTCTATGCGACCCCACAGACGGTAGCCCTCCAGGCTCCCCCGTCCCTGGGATTCTCCAGGCAAGAACACTGGAGTGGGTTGCCATTTCCTTCTCCAACGCATGAAAGTGAAAAGTGAAAGTGAAGTCTAGGTTTCACCTATCAGACTGATAGATTTTAAGTCATATAAATAGCCATTACTGGTGAGCATTTCATTACCTAACAAAAAAATGTCCACTCTGGAACAAGTGGTATCACCTAGGAAAGCTGAAGACAGACACACTCCAAGACTCTCTCCAAAGTACAATCCTAGCCATGGTACACATCCTTACATGAACCAGTATAGATGCATAGAGCTGTTCGTGATGACTTTTTTCATAATTGTCAGAATCCAGTAACACCCTTAAGCCCATCAGCAGAATAGATTCACATTTTGTGGACTATTCATGCAGCAGACTACTACACAACAGGGACCAGCAAAGGTTTCTGTAAAGTGCTAGATAGTAAACACTTTCTGCCTTGAGAACCTGTGATCTCTGTTCCAATTACTCAGTTCTGCCACGGAAACACAAAGGCAGCCATAGACACTACACACACAAATCAACTGCCATGTTTCAATCAAATTTTATTTATGGACAATAAAATCTGTATGTCATAACTGTCACTCCATAAGATATTATTTTTCTTTAGACCTTTCAAAATATCATTTAGAAATTTTAAAGCCATCTCAGCTTGCACGTCATAAAAACAGGCAGCTGCCTAGCCATGGCCTGCAGGTCAGAGTACAGCAATGAAAATATACAAAGCACAACCAACTGCAGAAGACACATGAATCTACAGACATAAGACTGAGTTTTTTAAAAAGTGAGCAAATTCCACATATAAGTGAAATCATTAAAACTTTTTTTAGTTTAAAAAGTTTAAAAAGAATATATGCTAAAGAGGAAAATTTTATCAATATAGAAACAGCATTTAACAAAAACCCAACACACTTTTTTTTTCATTGCCTTTTTTTTTTTTACTTTATTTTACTTTACAATAGGAATAGAGGATAACGTCCCTAATTTGATCTCAAACATCTACAAAAAGCGTACAGCCAAGTTCATACTGGATCCTTTGCCCCTAAGATCTAGGACAAGTCCAGAATGTCATATCTCACCATTCATATTCAACATCACACTGAAAGTCCAGCAAGTACAATAAGGAAATAATATACAAATTAGAAAGGAAGAAATAACATTATCTTTGCTCACAGATGACATGATTGTCTATGCAGAAAATGCCAATAGGTGGGGAGGTGAAGGAGGGGAATACTTCCTAGATCTAACTAATATGCCAGTATGGTAAGGTCACAGGATAGAAGGTTAATACATAAAAGTCTACCGCCTTCCTATATATCAGAAATGGATAACTGAAATTTGAAACTTAAAAAACAATACCATTTGTAACAAATGGAGAGCTAGGTTCACAGACTGGAAAACTTACTGTTGGCAATACATCAGTTTTCCCAATCTGATCTATAGATTCAATAGAATCCCTATCGAAATCCCAGAAAATATTTTGTGAATATCAACAAACTGATTCTAAAGTTAGAGTCCCCGAATAGTCACCACAGTGCTGGAGAACAAATTTTGAGGACACGCACAACCCAATTTCTATAATCACAAAGCTATAGAAATCAATGATGCAGAATTAGCAAAAGGTTACACATCAATGAAACAGAAAAGAGAGCTCAGTAACAGACCCACATAAATACAATCAATTGATCTTTGACACAGAAACAAAGGTAATCAAATAAAACTGGTGCTGTCCATACACACAAAAAATTGACAAAGACCTTACATCTTTCACAAAAAGTCAAAGTGGATCACAGACCTAAATGTAAAACATAAAACACTCAAAAAACAAAAATCCAGGTGACCTTGGATTTGACTATGAATTTTTAGATATACCACCAAAACATGATCCTTTTTTTTTAATTGGTAGACGTCATTAAAACTAAAACATTCTGCTCTACAAAAGACACTCCTCAGACTGGAAGAAAATAATTGTGAAACACATATTTGATAAAGGACTTGAATCCAAAAACACACAAAAAACTTAAAAGTTCAGTAAAACAAATGATCCATTTTAAAATGAGTAAAAGATCTGAACAGATGTTCACCAGAGAAAACATACAAGTGGCAAAACAAAAAACACTCAGTGATACTGAACATCATTTGTAATTAATAAATCCGTGCAGTGCAAGTTTAAGTAAACTAAACTAGACCATTTCAGGAAATGAATGCTGAGGGTAAGACTACAAGAAAAGCAAGGAAACAATGACTCTCAAAGTCAGGTTAGGGTCCCCCCAAGGGAAAGAAGGGGTCATGATTGGGAAGGAATAATAGGAGATGTGCAGAGGCAGTGAAGATTTGAGTCTTCACCCAAGTGGTCGTTCCCTGAAAATATGGTTTATAAACAATTCTTACAACTGTATAATTTAGTTTCAATCCATTTTCTTTACATTATGTTACAATAAAAAAGTTAAATACTTCAATGATATAATAGAATAATAATAAAATTTAAAAGCATCAATAGGGCATCCTCCACCCCAGGAAAAACAGTTCTGAAGCATCAACATCAAGACATGCTTAGGGGAAGTTTACTGAAAAACCTAGCCAGAAAAAGTCACATTCATGAAAAGGAAAAAGTCAAGTTGGCCTTATATTTCTCTACAGTAATCTTCAAAACAAGGTGGGGGGATAGATTTATCTCAAGTTTATAAAACAATTTCTGTCTACCTTTCATCTATAATATGCATGGAAGCTGTGTAGAGGGTTCACAGATTTGAAGGATGTTTTTAGCTGGATGATACAACTTTGGCTTTTCTTCCCTTTTTTATGATTTTTCTGGGTTGCTTAAATTTCTTTATTATATGAAATTTTTACAAAAACAATGAAGTCATTATTCTTGAGGGTGGGGAAGAGGTAGATCACATTTCACTTTAAGGTTAAAAGTCCAGACTCCAGATTCAAACCGCCTGAGTTTGAATTCAGGTCTGCCAGGAAGCAAAATCCACACACCGTGATTTACACATACTCTTCATTCCCATTTTTCTTTACTTGTACAATCTTTAGCTCATCTTAGATACTAGGAATTTGGCAAGTGAGATGAAAGCAAATTCACCCCCTGGGGAATTAGCCTCCAGGTAAAGTTTCCACCTCTGTTACCACTAACTTTCACTTACAGTCTCCAAGCAATACGGCCGTCAGTGGAAAATCCTAACCCATCTTAGACATTTATGCAGCACTTACTAGGTGAAGGTTCAATCTAAATGCTTTAAATATGTTGATTTTCTTACTATTTACAACATCCCTGTAAGATAGTTTTGCCACCTTCTTCCTATGAATGAGAAAAATCGGTTCAAAAAACTTACATCATTAACCAAAGGTCATACAAGTAGCAAGTGGAGAAGCCAAGAAATAAAATCCCGTCTGGACTCAAAGTCCAGACATGTATAATATATTCTATATACAGTAACATCAATTTCGTCCCTAGGAAACTGTGCTTATCTGTGTAGACTTGTCTCTGGAGAACGTTCAAATCACCACCTACTATCAGTCAAGCTGAGTCCCCGATGCCTGTTCAACTTTACTGGACACATCTGGTACCACACCCTGCTGCTGACCTCTCCCCCAAATTCCCATTCACTAGTAAGGCTTCCTCTACCCAAACTGGGCCACTTAAATGGGATTGGCTCACATTTATAAGAGACTATTTGGGATGGTTCTATTTTCAGTTATCAGACTTTGTTCTTTCTATGCCCGAGTTGAGGCAAGGGATAAAGAAAATCACTTCAACAGCAACGTTTTTACACTTGAAATAAATACGCCTAATATCCAGTCATTAAAAGTGCATTAGTCTCCTTCTAAGGGGTTACTAGAGTACATAATAATAAAAATTTTAAGAGGCAACTCAATCCCTGTTTGGCCGAGATCCTAGAGTCTGGGTATTCAGTCACAAATCATCAATCTCCCCTCTTGCTTCAACTGCCTAGATAAAAAAAGCAATTCCTAGAAGAACTCCTTTTGGTTAAAACCTGGATAATTTTAGCCTCGGCTCTTGGCAACACAAAGAGCCAGCTGCCAATTACAGCCAAATCTAAACTCTTCATAAGACAAGATTGTGGATCTCAGCTGCTCCTGCTCTGCCTTGCCGTCGAAGCCCTTCTGAGTTTCTGTCTATAAGAAGTGGGAATGAAATACAGCTCCACGTGAAATACTGACCTAAGACCATAGAAACAGTCAACAGAGGACCAGGTCTAAGCAGTTAGCTTGAAAGTGAAATTCTAGACACTCAGAGCATGTCAAGTGCTTCTTTCTTCTTTCATAAAACAAGAGTGACCACAGAGAATCTTTGTAAATCTGTCAGTTGACATAATATTATAGACCCCTGCCGAGGACTGAATGGTCAGTTGAGAGCTCTTCACTTTTCGTTCTCTTGATCTTGTGTTGTTATATCCTCTGTATACATCACTAGTGACAATTAACTTGCAATCTGAGGTTTACTTGCTTCTAAGTTGCTGCAATTAAAGTGACAAAATAAGGAGCTAAGAGGTGAAGGAAATGGCTCTCCGACTGTCAAACGAAATATTTAGGTGTACAATTATTTCCCTTCTGGAGGAAGGAAAGACGGGACCTAACATTTGTCAACTTCCACTCTTACCTGCTACTTACATTTTATAAATATGGTGAGGTTCTATGAGATAAGCTGTCCTCCAAGATATGTAGTTCAGGAAAGACTAGAACCAGAATTTGCAAAGTGCCAGGCTCCAAGTTCGCATCCTGCCCACTGTACCACAATGCTTCCAAGAGAATTATTGTGAAAATCTGAGCTGCTCACTGAGGGAACTAAGAAATGAGTCACAAACGCAGATACATACAAAGGAAGGTTCTTCTTGACATTTATCAGGAAGGACTAGATTTAATACTTTTATTTTATAATATACACAAATATATTATCACAGGCTTCCCAGGTGCCACTAGGGGTAAAGAATCTGCCTGCCAATGCAGCAGATGTGAGAGATGAGGGTTTGATCCCTAGGTCAGGAAGATTCCCTGGAGGAGGGCATAGCAACCCACTCTTGGTAATCAGCCACCCACCTGTATGTTCTCATCTCTAATATCTCCCATTCCAAACTGTCCTCTGTTTTGCAGTGATCTTCCTAAACTATCAGATCATGTTAATTCTCTGCTACTGATGGTAGCATCTCTATGCTGGGACAGTTGCATCTCTATACTTCCCATCTTTTAACTGGGAAGATAATCCACTGAGGTGTAATCTGTGCTTGTATTGGCCGTGTCCTGTATCTGCACTTGCAGAAATGTATTATCTTACCCATGTATTCATTTCCTTATTTCTTGCCTGGAGAATCCCATGACAGAGGAGCTGGGCAGGCTACAGTCCACAGGGTCGCAGAGAGTCAGACATGACTGCACACATGCACATTATCAGAATATATAGTTTTCAGGAAAAGATCCTGCCTCCTTCCCCTCCCAAATATATAATTTGTATACATTCCCTTTCAGTGTCAAGAGCACAGACAAGGATGCCTTTCCACTGCCAAACAATAACAGAACAGGATTCTCTCCCCCATCATAAGTCTGCCCTTCCACAAGAGTAATTTTGGAACAGAATCACTGGTGGGCTTCAACCAGTCAACCATTCCATCAACATTTACCAACATCCCTACATATGCCAGGGATTGATATACAAAGACAAAAGATAGTTTCTGCCTTCAAAACATCTAAACTAGAATGTGAAAGCAGGTTGTAAACACATTATTATACTGGGAAAATATTCTGGAATGTTACAGAAACCCAAAATTGAGTTGGGACAGAATGGAAATGACAGAACACCAGCAAAGGCTTCCAGTTTAGAATATGGCCAGGTATACCTGGCAAGTACTTGGGAGCAAGTGGCCAGTTATGACCAGAGTAACTTAGGGTGTGAATGTCCTGGAGCGGGTAAGAGCAGTTTGGATATGAGGTCTTACAGCCACACGCAGTTCATTCTGTTAAGATATCCTGTGCCATTTTGAAAGAAGGCTGAGTTTTATCCAGAGGCATAGAGATGCTACGGTCAGTAGCAGAAAATTAACATGATCTGATAGTTTAGGAAAATCACTGTAAAACAGGACAGTTTGGAATGGGAGATATTAGAGATGAGAAGAACGTACAGGTGGGTGGCCATAGGTATAGGGGATCAAGAGAAGGAATACAGAGAAGGTTAAATAAATTTGACAGCCTAGGATGATGGGCAAGAAAAGGACTGGATAACACGCAGTATTCCAACCAAGACAATAATGATACCTTCACTGGAAGAAGAGAAGTTGGTAAAAATGAAAAGAGAGACAACAGCACTAGTTTTAGATAGTTTTTCTTAATTTTTTAAGAAAATATAAGCAACCTGTGGTTGCTTTATTTCTAATATTCCTACTAGTGCAACACCAATAAACAAGAACTTCATTATTTACAACAGTGGTAACACCCACAGGATATTTTAAAAATAATAAACAAATGGCTTGGCCCATCTTCCCCAAAAGAAGGAAATGGACATGGCCAAGAACAAGAAATAAGGAAACGAACATATGGGTAAGAAAACACATTTCTGCAAGTGCAGATACAGGACACGGCCAATACAAGCACAAATTACACCTCAGTGGATTATCTTCCCAGTTAAAAAATCACACAAAGCTTCTCAAAAGAACTTTGTCATGTGAGTAATCTTTGCATTCCACTCCTTTCCCCAAAGGACACACTTAGATTTATCATTATGAATGTTGACAAAAGAAACTAACTAGAATTTAGGGTTCATCTACATTTGGAAGTATAAAGAAAGAGCAGTAATTCCTTACCCAAAACCCTTGGGGGCCGTCAGATGGTAGAAAAGAGTAAAGTATTGATATTTATTACATGTATTGGTAATACAAAGATGCGTTTTGCCTCCTTGGGTAGTTTTTTTCTTTTTTTTGGATTTTCTTTTTTTTTTTTTTTTACTTTATTTTACTTTACAATACTCTATTGGCTTTGCCATACATCGACATGAATAAAAGTTGCAAATTCCTCAACACTTAGCCCAATGAGAGGAGGGGTGTGATCTCTCTTTACAACTTGGTGGGCTTGAGATTCAATCAATAATAGAGGGCAAGGAAAGTGACACAGTATGACCTCAGAGGATAGATCCAAAAAGGCCAGGTGGCTTTTCCTGGATCTGCTAGAACTATGGCTCTTGGCTGGCTGAGCTGCCAGGTAGCAAGCCTGATTATCCTGAGGTTGCCAAGTCAAAGAAAACAAAAAGACCACATGGAAAGACTGCGAGCTGCACACAGATTTGGAGGGTGCCCACGCAACCCCAAGATATACCAACCCAAGCATATGACATGTGAATACCAATACCTCCAGATGATTTCAGCCTCCAAAATTTAAGTCCCCCGAGCTGAAGACCCAGACACTGTGGAATAAAAACAAACCATCTCCACTCCAAATTGTCCAAATTTCTGACCCACAGGATCCATGAGTGTGATGAAAGGGCTGCTGTTTTAGAACTCTAGGCTACTGAATGGTCTGTTACCCAGCAATGGAAAACTAGAACACCTCCATTAAAGAGGCAGCCACTACTGCATCTGCTGATAGTACCATGTGGGGGTGCGTGACCAGGGGCAGAAGACCCTCCCACTCATCAAGAGAAGACAGAAATTTAGGTTTGTACACAACTTTTCCAACTGCTAGAAAACTGTGTGGGCCAAATGAAATATGACTGTGACTGGATCCTGTCCTTGGATCTTTAGTTTGCAACTCCTCATGTAGAATACTGAAGCTACAGCAGCACAAGGACATGCACATGGTGTTGGCCTCTTTCAACAAGCACAGAGTCAGTGAGTGGTTCAAACCACCTTGCCATCACCACTCTGCGCCACACCAGCTTTCAGGGCTGCTTTTCCTTGAACAACGCTAGGCAAGAAACAGCTCTAGATAAGTCTGAGACACTCCCCCAAATATTCCTAAAAAGCACTCTAGGATTTGCTGTATCTTTAAATGATTTTAAGGTCCACAATCCAACACCCAAACCCACGGGGTTGATGTTAAAATTCAAGGACCACTAAGTTTGGAAGTCCCAAACGTGAGTTCAAGCAGCAGGCCTGAGATCCACAGTCTATAAAGCAGAGCTGGAGAATAAAAGTTCAGCTGGAGAATAAAAAGGAGCACTGAGCCTAGTACCTAGTGCTGCACTGTATGTTGTGCTTAGTCGCTCAGTCATGTCCAGCTCTTTGCAACGCCATGGACTGCAGCCCACCAGGCTCCTCTGCCCATGAGGATTCTCAAGGCAAGAATACTGGAATGGGTTGCCATTGCCTCCTCCAAGGGACCTTCCCAACCCAGGGATAGAACCCAGGTCTCCCACATTGCAGGCAGATTCTTTACCAGCTGAGCCACCAGGAAAGCCCAAGAATACTGGAGTGGGTAGCCTATCCCTTCACCAGGAGATCTTCCCAGCCTAGGTACTGAACCAGAGTCTCCTGCATTGCAGGAGGATTCTTTACCAGTTGACTTACCAGGGAAGCCCAGTACCTAGTAATAAGCTCAGTAAAAGATAAAAGAAGATCCCCCAGAGAAGGAAATGGCAAGCCTCTCCAGTCTTCTTGTGTAGGAAATCCCATGCAGAGCAGAGCCTGGCAGGCTACAGTCCACGGGTTCACAAAGAGTTGGACATGACTCAGTGAGCAAAAGCACTCATAAATAGAGGAATAAATAATCATTTCAATAGGTGATGTGTACCATCTTCCTTCATAATGTATTCTGACATCTTCACAAAGACAAAATCACAATCCAGTCTAAATTCACTTGGGTCTTAAACTGATGTGAATTATTAAGTCTCTAAAACAGAAATGACAAATTCTCCCAAGTTTCTATCTCTGATGGTGACCTAGCAGTATAGCTAGTCCATTACAGCCCAATACAGAATAAAACCTTCACCAAAATGAAAGTGTTAAATAGACAACCAAAAAGAGGCCACTTTCATTTAAACTACAAAATAGGAAATTTTGTATATGAGTCGACATTGACTTCCGGGGGAAAAAAAAAAAAACAGACTGTATTTGTACCCAGGCCTCCCACAATGCAGGCAGATTCTTTACCAGCTGAGCCACCAGGGAAGCCCATTTGTATCTCTAAGTTTTACCAAATATCACCCAGTCTTAAATTAATCTTTTTGTGACTAGGATTTTGCTTAATTTTCTTTATAAGAAGCTGAGAAAAGAAGGCACATAAGAACATAAGAATCCATAAGAATGTTTACTTTCAATAGGTTGCATTCAACAAATTAGCATTCTATTTATTTTCTTTGAAATCACTGTACAACAGCTATCTGTAGAAGGAAGCTATGATAGAAATTATCACATCAAGACCAAATATGAAAGACAACTTGAATATGAACTCTGACAGCAAATTCAAATCTCCCACCATTTTTCCATCTGCTCAGAGAAATATGACTCAGAATGGCCAGACACTGGCACCATGGCCAAAGGATTCCTTCCTTCCTTTCCTTTCTGCCTGATTAAGAGCCCAGGCATACACGCACAGGAAGTTCTTGTGATGGTGAAGAATGCTTGCTGCCTCCTATCTGTCTATCACTAAGGATACAGTTCATTGCAGCAGAGCATTATAACCAAGGGATTTCTGAGATTCCATACGGGGCACAGAAGGAAATCCTGGTTTCTTTGGTAATTATGAAAGAATTCTGGAGACCAGAACATGCCAAGAGTTTACAAGGAGACAAGAGGAACATCCTCACTGCCAGCTCTCCTGATAATGCTCTCTCCTCCCCTACCTCCCTTTAATCATGTGTACTGGGTGAGCCTGGAAGAGGAGAATGAGGTCGAAACTGGAAATTATTATATTGAAGCCTGTCAAGTCACTGTGAAAGTTTCTCTGACTCAAGCTGGGTTCAAGACACTTCTTGACCCCACGGCAAGTGGTTCACCATGGGCCCAATAAATCCTAAGCTTCCATTCATCAATCCAGGCTCTTTCTGATTTACCTGAACTCAGGATTCCAGAAGCCCTGACTACAGGAAAGCAGAGGCTCCAGTGTTGTTGTAAAAAAAAAAAACAAACACCACTGCTTCAAAATGCTCTGCTGCAATGAACTGTATCCTTAGTGAGTTTTAACACCTTGGTGGTGGTACAAGATTAGGCGTATGTTTGTGAGAGTATGCGTGTATAAGAGAAAGGGCAGAGATCTAGAACAAAGCTTCATTTTATAGATAAAATTACCAATTTATCTTTTCTTTCTGAGCTAGTATAATTTAGTATCCTGAATAAAAGCTGGCTTTTCGATAAATAAATCTTCTGGTCAGAACCCAGAATTGAGTCAATGAGGCCATTAAATGACCCTAAAACTCAAGCACGACCTTTTCAAATGGCAACCTACTGATGTAACAATAAAGATCACATTTATCTAACTAAGCTAGGAAAACATAAATTCTGCCCAAGTAGTTCCACAGAACAGAGAGGAAAAGGGGAGGCTCCAACAGAAAAAAGTTATTTGTTGGTAGATTCAAGGATAAACATTAAGTTACATTTCTCTAGAAAAGTTTGTCACTACTATGAAAATCACTCAAAATGACCAGCACACACCTCAGCAGCTCCCGGCAGAGGTTAACAAAAGCTTGGTTCCCTTCAAAGAATTTACATTTTGTTTCTTCTCCAGCCCCAGAGGGCATCACGAAATAAAGAACAGATGGTGGAGACTAAAGGAGGAGACCCTGAAGGTGAAAGTTTTTGAAGATGCACTAATTTAAATGTCTACCTCTGAAAAACAGTCCCCAGGCCTATAAATTAACCTGAATGTGTCTTTTCACAACATGCCTATCATCATAGCTGAGACCAAGTACCCTCAGCGACAAGAAGAATCAAGAAATGGTGTTATCTGGGACTATCTATTCTCTGGTCCAGAAACCCAGCTCATGCATCCAAATGTTGCCTCTTTTGGCCTCTTTGGGTTAGATCATGGGTTTTCAAACTTTATAAAAAGTCACCTTTGTTCCACAAAAGCTGAAGCAGAAGTGTGAACAAGCCAGTTAAATGCAGGGCTGCCCCAGGTGAAGGGCACCTGTGGTCATCTGCTGTGGGTGGCAGAGTCTGGCTCCTCCCACACCTGCCAGGGCTCAGTGGAACACTTTAAAAACCATCTGAGACTGAATATACAGCAACAAGGGCTAAACCGAGGTCAAAACAGTAAATTTGGCCCATATCTGAGAGACATCAGAATGAATGAAACATAAAGGCTAAATTAGATTAATTTTACACTACACCAACCCAAAGGTCAACAGGTTCCAAGAATATTTTTCTCACTTTATTGTTTTAACAGAATTAATTTATTGATTTGTGCCTAGCAGTGTATGTCTGCCTTCTGGAGAATGAGGCTATATTTTCCCCAAAACCTTATCACATCTTTATTACTGACTGAAAAGATACTAGTCAGAAGATGGGTTTTCTTAGCAGATGACCCTCATTGTAAAACTTGCCCACTAAAAAAGAACTGTAACTCAGCATAGCCTTTGCTAGAAAAACTAATGGAAGAGGATTAAATGGTAGCATAAATTTGGGTACATAAAGCCCTCAAGCACTGATCACTGTAAATTTTTTTTCCTCCAGGAATCCTAAAGAAAAGAAACAAAGAAATTAAACTGAGTTATAAAAATCCTAACAAGGGATTTTTTTTTAACGCTAATGAACTAGCTTTTCTGGCCCATTTCATTTGATCAAAAGGTCCCAACAATGGAAAGCATTTTACTTTCCTCCTAGTATGAGAAGTTAATGTCTACTAGGAAACAACATTGGAAAGCAATACCCTCTTGTCATCTACCCTCTACCCACTTTGCAGCATCACCTGCTACAACCTAACAAAGAAATCCAGCACAGACCTGCTCCCACCCTCGTGGTTCCTTAATACCATTTGCCCATTTCTGGTTCACAGTGTCTCTTCTAGACATCCTCAACCCGCCTGCCAGGAAATCCAAATTCGACTCCTCCCAAGACCCAGCCTGACAACAGGGCTCCTGGGCAGCCAGCACTGATGTGACAGAGTGTGAACCAGCGCTCAGGCTCACAGAGGCCCACAGCACCCAGGGTTCACTCTGTCCACTTGGCTCATAATCACACACCTCCTCCCATGGATAAGATAGATGGCTAATTCCTAGTATGAAGGGCCTGTGGCTCACTCTTCTGCTCCCCCTCATAGAGGATGTATCACTAGGCTGCATCCACATGGAGCATACAAACACTTGTTGAATACATGTGTTTATACCCATGTCTTCAGACAGCAAAGAGTCTGCCTATAGTGTGGGAGACCCAAGTTCGATCCCTGGGTAGAGAAGATCCCGTGGAGAAGGAAACAGCAACCACGCCAGTATTCTTGCCTGGAAAATCCCAAGGATGGAGGAGCCTGACAGGCTACAGTACATGAGGTTGCAAAGAGTCCAACACGACTGAGCCACTTCACTTTCACACATGTGTCATTCTCAATCACCTCTCATCTGCACATGAGACAGTGGAGATACTTACACAAAGCAAGGGAAACATGAGCAGAGTTTGGCTTTCTGCTACCACCCACACCCTTGAGTCTTACCAGCTCGTGCTTCTCCCAACTGTCATTTATGTTTGTTTGGCTACGTTGTTTATCTTAGGACATGCTGTGATTAGCCTTTAATTTGTTGTAATAAATCTGTTACCCCAATACTGCTTAGAACACATGCCTGGCTGATAAGCCAAGGAACGCTTTACAATGAAACTTTGCCTTTCCCTTCAGTTCATGGTACCCACTCAGTTTCATCAAAGAGTCTCCCTCCAAAGTAATCCAAGCTCCAGCGGTGAAGTTATAGGATTAAAGTACTAAATGATGGAAAGAATGGCTCCTCTTTCACCCCAAGGTTCCAGGAAAAGGAGACCAACATCTGGCTAGATGGGACCTAACAAAAACATATGAAGAGTATGGCGACACTGCATCACCTCTGGCTTATTCTCTTTCGATCTTGAGTTGATTAAACCATCCTCTCCCATTTGGTACAAAGGTGGCAAAGAGATTTGAGAAAATCTGGTTTACAAAGGAGCAAAAAGTAAATTCCTCCACTCTGATTTTCCAGAGCACTGTCCCACTAAGCCACAGGGAAATAAGAATCTTGACCCAGAAAGCATTTTTCACTCATGGCCAACCCATTTGCAGCCTACCATCTAAGACCACCCAAAGAGAAGAAATCTTACATCAGACTCCAGGATGCTGCAAATCCCGACACCTCCGCTATAGCCTCTAGAGCTCCCCGTTCACCCATGAGGTATTCAGTCATTACTGTCGCCATGCCAAAGGAGACTGGGTCTATTTGGACATTGCTGGGTGAATGCTGCAAACCCAACAAGCTCCTGACAAGGCGCAGAGACACAGGGCAGGATTTAGTGCCTCAGTTCTCAGGTGATGCCACACACAGTGAACCTTCCACCTGAGCACACAAGCCCGCAAGGGTAACATCCTCACTGCTCTGTGAGGAGCCCAGACCCAGCTGCACAAACTCTGGAGAAGGCAGGTGGGCTCACACGCAGAGAGAGGAGCCCCCAGCCCAAGGAGGTCAGGCCCTCAAGTCGATGCGTCTCCAGTCGTCCCGTCCTCGTAAGAGGAGCGAGAAGCTGCAAGTGGTACATGGGCTGTACTTCCCGGTTTCCATCAGTTCACCTAGACTCTGCCTAAGTGAAATCAACATTGTGGGTTCTGTGCTTATCAACATGTCAAGCTGTTGAAACTAGATTTTCTATGATGACTAAGATAAAAATAAAGTCCAGAAACACGCTGGGCGCTAGACATGCACTTCACATTGCATCACAGAATCTGAAAGCCAGGCTATATGTTGTTACTATACCCAAAAAAAGTTTAGTAGAGATGTAGAGACATATCAGTACAATGTGAGGGAAAAAACCTACACTTTAGTAAATAGTATCTTTTGTTTCTAAATGTTCAAATGATCTTTTGAGACAGATGGTGTTAATAGATGATTATTTTACAGTAGTTCTTACCTAACAAACATAGAAAGTTGGCAATTCTTGGTTTATTCTCAGGTTTTATACATCTATAAAACCCAAATTCTGAGACTATTGACTTAGAAAAAATGTATTCCAAGCCCTTTATCTGAGAGAGAAATTATCTTGCCCACTGAAGTGGGCGGTGTGCTAAAGGTCATACAGCAAAGTGCAATGTTGAAAGTGGCAAAGTCAGCTGTACCCCAAATCTCCTTTTATGAAGTTAGTGTATCACACTTTAACTCCATGAAAAAATGTAATAATTTTTAACTATTTTGAAATACGTTTTAAATAAATACCACTTAAAGAAAGTTTATCGGAGAAGGCAATGGCACCCTACTGCAGTACTCTTGCCTGGAAAATCCCATGGAAGGAGGAGCCTGGTGGGCTGCAGTCCATGGGTTCGCTAAGAGTCAGACACGACTGAGCGACTTCACTCTCACTTTTCACTTTCATGCATTGGAGAAGGAAATGGCAACCCACTCCAGTGTTCTTGCCTGCAGAGTCCCAGGGACGGCGGAGCCTGGTGAGCTGCCGTCTATGGGGTCACACAGAGTAGGACACGACTGAAGTGACTTAGCAGCAAAGGAAGTTTATAAGACTGCTTCATTGTTTTTAAGTTATATAGCTAGTGTGCCATATGCCAATTTAAGGATGGCTGGAGCCACATGGTGCTGGAGCAACTATGAGGAGATACCTCACTTCTCACACACTAGTAAAGTAATGCTCAAAATTCTCCAAGCCAGCCTTCAACAGTACATGAACTGTGAACTTCATGCCTTGATTCACGAACCTAACATTCCAGGTTTCTGTGCAAATTTGCTCCTCACAGCATCGGACTTTACTTCCATTACCAGTCACATGCACAACTGGGTGTTTTTGCTTTGGTTCCATGTCTTCATTCTTTCTGGAGTTATTTCTCCACTGATCTCCAGTAGCATATCGGGCACAATCAATGGGGAGTTCATCTTTTAGTGTCCTATCTTTTGGCCTTTTCATACTGTTCATGGGGTTCTCAAGACATGAATACTGAAGTGGTTTGCCATTCCCTTCTCCAGTGGACCACGTTTTGTCAGAACTCTCCACTATGACCTGTCTGTCTTATGTGGCCCTACACGGCATGGCACGTAGTTTCACTGAGTTAGACAAGGCTGTGGTCCATGTGATTAGATTCGTTAGTTTTCTGTGATCGTGGTTTTCAGTCCGTCTGTCCTCTGATGGAGAAGAATAAGAGGCTGATGAAAGAGACTGACTGNTATGTGGCCCTACACGGCATGGCACGTAGTTTCACTGAGTTAGACAAGGCTGTGGTCCATGTGATTAGATTCGTTAGTTTTCTGTGATCGTGGTTTTCAGTCCGTCTGTCCTCTGATGGAGAAGAATAAGAGGCTGATGAAAGAGACTGACTGAGAGGGAAACTAGGTCTTGTTCTGATGGGCGGGGCCATGCACAGTATATCTTTAATCCAAATTTCTGTTGAAGGGCAGGGCTGTGTTCCCTCCCTGTTATTTGATCTGAGGCCAAACTGTGGTGGAGGTAATGTACTGTTGAAGGCTGGCTTGGAGAATTTTGAGCATTACTTTCCTAGCGTGTGAGATGAGTACAATTGTGCAGTAGTTTGAGCCTTCTTTGGCATTGCCTTTCTTTGGGATTGGAATGAAAACTGATCTTTTCCATTCCTGAGGCCACTGCTGTTTTCCAGATTTGCTGACATTCAGTGCAGCACTTTCACATCACCATCTTTTAGGATCTGAAATAACTCAACTGGAATTCCATCACCTCCACTAGATTTGTTTGTAGTGATGCTTCCTAAGGCTCACCAGACTTCACATTATTGATTATGCCAAGGTCTTTGACTGTGTGGATCACAATAAACTGTGGAAAATTCTGAAAGAAATGGGCATACCAGACCACCTGACCTGACCCCTGAGAAATCTGTATGCAGGCCAAGAAGCAAGTTAGAACTGAACATGGAACAAGACTGGTTTCAAATTGGGAAAGGTGTAGGTCAAGGCTATATATTGTCACCCTGCTTATTTAACTTCTATGCAGAGTACATCATGAGAAACGCTGGGCTGGATGAAGTACAAGCTGGAATCAAGATTGCCAGGAGAAATATCAATAATCTCAGATATGCAGATGACACCACCCTTATGGCAGAAAATTAAGAACTAAAGAGCCTCTTGATGAAAGTGAAAGAGGAGAGTGAAAAAGTTGGCTTAAAGCTCAACATTCAGAAAACTAACATCATGGCATCTGGTCCCATCACTTCATGGCAAATAAATGGGGAAACAGTGGAAATAGTCGCAGACTTTATTTTTGGGGGCTCCAAAATCACTGCCGATGGTGACTGCAGCCATGAAATTAAAAGATGCTTGCTCCTTGGTAGAAGAGTTATGACTAACCTAGACAGCTTTTTAATAAGCAGAGACATTACTTTGCCAAAAAAGGTTGATCTAGTCAAAGCTATGTTTTTTCCAGTAGTCATGTATGGATGTGAGAGTTGGAGTATAAAGAAAGCTGAGTGCAGAAGACTTGACAGTTTTGAACTGTGGTATTGGAGAAGACTCTTGAGATTCCCTTGGACAGCAAGGAGATCCAACCAGTCCATCCTAAAGGAAATCCAGTCCTGAATATTCATTGGAAGGACTGATGGTGAAGCTGAAGCTCCAATACTTTGGGCACCTGATGCGAAGAACTGATTCATTTGAAAAGACTCTGAGGCTGGGAAAGACTGAAGGTGGGAGGAGAAGGGGATGACAGAGGATGAGACTGTTGGATGGCATCACCAACTCAATGGACATGAGTTTGGGTAAACTCTGGGAGTTAGTGATGGACATGGAGGCCTGGCGTGCTGCAGTCCATGGGATCGCAGAGTCTGACACAACTGTGCGACTGAACTGATCTACATATTCCTTTAAAATGTGAAATTCCACCAATACCTACAAATGTAAAAATAACTAGCTATGTTTTGTGAATAGGTATAATAGTGGTAACCTAGCTCTCTCTTTTTAATAAATGCCTACTATTTACATGGCTAGTCAGACTCTAGCAAGAACAATGTTTCCTTTACAGACAGATTTATGTGCGAGGCCAATAAAACCCAAGTGGACAATTTTGAGATTGCAACAGGAAAAGGTCAAAAGTAGTTTATGGTGAAAACCATAGGGTATATAGTGTAAGAGTAAGAAGGGCTAAGTATTGCTCTCCATTTAAGAGCTAAAGGGACACTATAAAATCAAGCAATTTTTAAGCCTCTTCCTTGATTCCTCATGGTTTCTCATGAAAATCACTATAGTGAGGAAGCTGATTCATGACAAACCACCTGAATAATGTTTATTTCTAAACCTCTAATTGATCACAATGTATTATCTTCCAAAGTGCCCTTTATATACAATAAACGGCTAAATTCAGCCAGTCCCCCTGGCCTCCCATACAGCCCCATAACCAGGTCAATTATGGTTGGGTCCTGTAGCAGTGAGGCCAATGACCTTGCCAGTCACGTAAGACTGCTGCCCATCAGCAACAAGGGGCACCACCAAATAGGGAGATCTTTTGACAT
>SJYV01012363.1:5686-29168 GCA_006410875.1 Neotragus pygmaeus | reverse complement strand
CCACACTGCAAGGTCTCCCACACTGCTGGCAGATCTTTTCCATCTGAGCTGCCAGGGAAGCCCATGAACTAGATTCCTGGCTTATTGAAAAGAATGTACCTGGGTAATAGCTAGATGGCAGAGATGCATAAGACGAGGTACAGGGAAAAAATTAAGAACTAAAGAGCCTCTTGATGAAAGTGAAAGAGGAGAGTGAAAAAGTTGGCTTAAAGCTCAACATTCAGAAAACTAACATCATGGCATCTGGTCCCATCACTTCATGGCAAATAAATGGGGAAACAGTGGAAATAGTCGCAGACTTTATTTTTGGGGGCTCCAAAATCACTGCCGATGGTGACTGCAGCCATGAAATTAAAAGATGCTTGCTCCTTGGTAGAAGAGTTATGACTAACCTAGACAGCTTTTTAATAAGCAGAGACATTACTTTGCCAAAAAAGGTTGATCTAGTCAAAGCTATGTTTTTTCCAGTAGTCATGTATGGATGTGAGAGTTGGAGTATAAAGAAAGCTGAGTGCAGAAGACTTGACAGTTTTGAACTGTGGTATTGGAGAAGACTCTTGAGATTCCCTTGGACAGCAAGGAGATCCAACCAGTCCATCCTAAAGGAAATCCAGTCCTGAATATTCATTGGAAGGACTGATGGTGAAGCTGAAGCTCCAATACTTTGGGCACCTGATGCGAAGAACTGATTCATTTGAAAAGACTCTGAGGCTGGGAAAGACTGAAGGTGGGAGGAGAAGGGGATGACAGAGGATGAGACTGTTGGATGGCATCACCAACTCAATGGACATGAGTTTGGGTAAACTCTGGGAGTTAGTGATGGACATGGAGGCCTGGCGTGCTGCAGTCCATGGGATCGCAGAGTCTGACACAACTGTGCGACTGAACTGATCTACATATTCCTTTAAAATGTGAAATTCCACCAATACCTACAAATGTAAAAATAACTAGCTATGTTTTGTGAATAGGTATAATAGTGGTAACCTAGCTCTCTCTTTTTAATAAATGCCTACTATTTACATGGCTAGTCAGACTCTAGCAAGAACAATGTTTCCTTTACAGACAGATTTATGTGCGAGGCCAATAAAACCCAAGTGGACAATTTTGAGATTGCAACAGGAAAAGGTCAAAAGTAGTTTATGGTGAAAACCATAGGGTATATAGTGTAAGAGTAAGAAGGGCTAAGTATTGCTCTCCATTTAAGAGCTAAAGGGACACTATAAAATCAAGCAATTTTTAAGCCTCTTCCTTGATTCCTCATGGTTTCTCATGAAAATCACTATAGTGAGGAAGCTGATTCATGACAAACCACCTGAATAATGTTTATTTCTAAACCTCTAATTGATCACAATGTATTATCTTCCAAAGTGCCCTTTATATACAATAAACGGCTAAATTCAGCCAGTCCCCCTGGCCTCCCATACAGCCCCATAACCAGGTCAATTATGGTTGGGTCCTGTAGCAGTGAGGCCAATGACCTTGCCAGTCACGTAAGACTGCTGCCCATCAGCAACAAGGGGCACCACCAAATAGGGAGATCTTTTGACATTCCTCAAGGCACCCCCCTCACTCAGCCTTTGTCCAGTAATTTCACTCTCTCCCCTTCTTTCCTGTAAGTTGACTTTTACATCACTTTCCTGTGAGTCACTAGGAATCCATCACCTACAGATACGACTAAGTGACTTGTCTTTCAGGGTTATATTACACTGTTTAGGTGAATAAGTGAACTGGCACTTGCTGTTTAGGAAAAACTGAAGAGATGCTGAATTAACAAGCGCAGTTAATTTGAATTCTCAAGAGTAGTTCAACAGACCACGCTGCTTGGAACAGAAATTTGCAACTCAGATATTCTGACCTTTTAAACGACATCAAAAGTGTAATCAAAGTGTACTTTACTTCTGCCGACAGTAGCATAAATCAGAAAAACGGGCTTAATTAGTTTTGTTTGCAGTAAGCAGGGTTATTAAAAACACAATTCCTTGAGAGCAGTTGGTGCTGCCATCTGGTCTAGCCCCTTGCTCCTGGTCTTTCCTGTTTCTTGTGGTCCAGAAGCTGACACTTCACCAGACAAAGCCCTTTGGCTGTGAAGACAATCAGATGTGTGAGGACAGGACTAACGTCAGCCCATCTTCACAAGACTATTAATCTGGAGGAATGTGGTCCTGGGGTGAGTCCATGTGTGAGGAAGAAGAGCAAGAAAGCTGTTGGTCTCTCAAGAAAAGAGCAGGAATATTCCTTCTACTAGGGATGCATTTCAAGATCTGTTCACCCAGCTGTGAACAGTTCACCCCATCTAACTGAATCAGGGGCAAGTGACCCCAGCTCCCTTCCTGCATCTCCAGGTCTCCTCTGCAACTTCTCTAGGCCCAAGTCTACTGACATCTGTCCTGTCTCACTCACTCATCATTGCAATTCGCTGGTTTTCTGGAATTTCCAACAGGAATACAGGAAGACTGGTTTCCTATTCTATTTAGCATCTTTGTTAACACTACCCCTACATCAAGCACCTTCAAAGTCTGAAAGATTAAATACCTTTATAAAAGTGATGCTTTGCCCTGGAGTCAACAGGATTCTAGTTGTCTACTAACTGGCAATTGTCCTTAAACAACTCACCGAACATCTCTGAAAGTCAATTTTCTCAATCAGAAGTGCATGAAATGGAGAGGACTTTACAGCTCCATCAAGTTGGAGCTCAGCTGACTTGATGGACATGAGCTTGAGCAAGCTCCGGGAGTTGGTGATGGACTGGGAAGCCTGGTAGTGTGCCGCAGTCCATGGGGTTGCAAAGAGTCGGACATGACTGAGTGACTGAACTGAACTTACAGCTCCAAGTGTTATCAGATAGTGTTCTAATTGTTTAGCAGTGAAACAGATATTCTCAATTAACCAAATAAAATAAATACGTACAAACACATGTATCTATGCTCCCAAATGCAATTCACACTTAACATTTCTAAAACAAGAGGCAATTATGGACACTCAGGAAGCTGCAGCTGCACATCAGCCAGATCGGGGTCACCCCTAAAAGCCAAAAGATGCCCCCCTCAATAACTGGAAGAAAGATGAGAGGGCCTTTCAGTTTCCTTTATATCAAGTCTAGAAGACAAAATTCTGAGTTTAACATAGCAATGAACATGTCTGACTAGAGAAACCAACTCAGGAACCAGAAACCATCTTCAAAATTTTGGTCATCAAAAGGTAACCAAACATTCTATCCCTCAACTGCAGCAGCAAGCAAAAATGGTGATATAATTATCTTGTTTGTGAGATTTTTAAATGTAAGTAGTCACTTTCCTTTATGTAGCTGAAAATGGAAGAAGTCATTCAGTATTTTAAAATTCAAAGCATTCAATGTTTGATGAAAAACGCATATAAGAACACTCAGTGCAGTGTGCACATGAGAGAGAGAAAAGCAAATAACTGAAACATAAACTTTGAGCAATCATCAACCCCAACCTTTCTCCTTTACATATCCTGTCTCATAAAAAAGCCCACAGGAGGCCTAAAGAACTAAGGATCAGAAGAAGGAAAAAACTAAAAAATATCACTCCCCATACTTTCATCTATTTCTGATTGAATGTGTGCCTAATTTCAAACCAGGGCCAAGATGAACTCCCAAGACTTTGTGCACCCTTCCATCATGATTCAAGTAGTTAGCGCTGTAATACATTTAACTCTTTGGGACATGAAAACTGTAAACAACTCAATGGTGTGAATAACTTAGCCATTGTCTTTCCTTAAGGAAGACAAACCAGTATTGCCTTTTTAAGGACAATGAAACAAGCTACTATTCTTCTGCTCTTTTCTCCTCTCTAAACACCTCTTCTGCCACTCTGCTGCTCAAGGATCTCCCCTCTCTGAAAGAGCAGCCACTCTTTCTATTGGAAACTCTCAAATGGCACTCTAAAAGAGAAGGCAATTTATGTCAGGAGCAGCAGTAACTTGAACCTCACTCTCTTGCAGATTACAGACATAGAAATTAGAGCTGAGATTTCACACATCTGATTTCTCAAGCGTCCCATGGTCTACTCTTGATGGTGAATCACAAATTTCCTAGAACTCTTGGAGAATCAGCCCATTTCAGAAAGTGAAACTTTTAATATTTCCCAGGATCAAATTCAAAATAAGTGTTTTTCTTCAAATGTTCACAAAGCTTGTCATAAACACTATGCATTAAAGTAGTATTAAGAGCAACCTGGTTGTTCTGTAGTACCGAAGGAGCAAAAATTGCTGAGTTGCTAACAGGTTCTCCAGCTATCAGAAAAAAATGAGCATTCCTATGAAACTGTTTGTAAGCTGAAATGGCGTAAAGTGAAGCAGCAATTACCTCAGACACGTCTTGCTAACAGATGTACAAAGCAAATCGAGATAAAGCACAGAGGCTCACAGACACAGTGCAAAGCTACGGTGGCCTGATGCTGAGTGTGCTTCCTCGGGAAGGAGCTCGGTGGTGCCGTCCTCACCACTGGGGTGTCCACTGGGTCTCCAGAGGCTCGGTGCCAAACCAACCCTGAAAGCTATTTTTGCTTTTCACTTTTCCATAAAATTGAATATCCTCTTTAGATTTCTTTAGGTTAGCAAAAACAGGTACTAAGGTAGGTCTTCAGCAGAGGAAATTTTGAAAGGTAGGGGGACCCCTGTATTGCAGAAAAACTTCAATTATCTGAAACACAGTCAAGACCCAGAAAACAAGCAAAAACTTACTTTTTCAGCCCAAATAACTGATAAATGCATGACACATGGATCATGCACTAAAGTCCATGCACTTTACTCACAGAAGGATACTTCAAGGTCACTTACTCTTATTTTCAACCCGGTTCTTTCTAATCAGTGTGGTTATCCATTTTCCCAAGGCATGACAACCCTTAGAGCAGAGCAGAATTTAGGAACAGCGAGAAAATGAGTTAAAATCAGGCCAGGTAAGGGCAGCAAGGAATACTGCTGACACCATGCTGCTACTAGAATAACTGAAATTCTATTAAAAGTAGATATTGGAAAAAAAAANTGTACACCTGTGGTGGATTCATGTCGATGTATGGCAAAGCCAATAGAGTATTGTAAAGTCAAATTAAAAAGAAACAAATAAATTTAAAAAATATAAATAATGATTTTATTACTTTTACTGTACTGGGCAGATATATATTCAATATTAGTAAATTAAATTTTAGATGTTTAATAAAAATTTAGCAGTGCATCTCTGAAAGAACCATTTTCATGAGTGAGTCTCAACACAGAATTTGGGACAACTGGGTTTGCTCTACTGACTGGGCCTTAGGAACCACCAGATAGAATAATTGATAGGACGTCATTATAGACCTAGCTGGTCTGCATTCTAGCTTCATGACCTCCAGCATATCAGGTAAATAGTCAATTTCATCCTCTGTAAAATGAATATTTGTGTTTCTTCTAGTTTTCAATACCATTATTTTATCAAGAATTACTTTACTTTTGTAAGAAAATAAATTTTCCGAATGCATTTGAAAAGAGAATCTTAGCTCTCAGTCATATAGATTTCACAAATAGACTAACTAAAAATGTGAATTTTTAAAAAACAGCTTCTTACACATCTTTACATGCACAGGACCAGCACATTACATGGAAACATAGTGGGTAAACAATGCATGCTTCTCAAATGAAAGAGTGAATGAATACATTTTATTTTCAATGGATTTCAATCTCAATTCTGAGATTTCCTAGTTTTTTATTATGAGTTTTTATTTTATTTGTATTTATTTATATTTACTATATTTATTATCCTTTTTCTTATTATAAGCTTTTATTTTATTATGATTTTTTATTTTCTAGTTTTTTATTATGAGTTTTTTATATTAGTAGGGCTTCCCTGGTGCTTCAGTGGCAAAAAAATGGCCTGCCAATGCAGGAGACACAGGTTCAATCCCTTGGTCAGGAAAATCCCTGAAGAAGGAAACATCAACCCACTTCAGTGTTCTTGCCTGGGAAATACCATGGACAGAAGGAACCTGATGGACTACAATTCATGGGGTCCCCAAAGAGTTGAACACAACTTAGTAACTAAACAGCAATTATATTAGTAATTTCCTCTAAATAAATGACCATACATATAAACACATTGTTGAAATCTTCTTGGTAATGATTCAATGTTATATAAACAATACCAGGTTCACTCCCACCAAATGTGAACATGCATGATATTTAGAAAAAATTATTTCATTTTCATACTGATAAGTAAGTATATATGAGTTCTATGTGTGTAGTGATTACATAGGTGAATTAATGTTAATTTAAATTCAATCCTCTTGAAAGTATTTTTCTGTTAGTATGANCTCCCACCAAATGTGAACATGCATGATATTTAGAAAAAATTATTTCATTTTCATACTGATAAGTAAGTATATATGAGTTCTATGTGTGTAGTGATTACATAGGTGAATTAATGTTAATTTAAATTCAATCCTCTTGAAAGTATTTTTCTGTTAGTATGATCTTTTTATTTAATATAAGTTGATTTTAGAGATATTTGATCAAATGAAAATGGATTGTTGAACTTGATTTCTCCTCAGTACTTTGCTTTACTCCAGTTTACTCAGTTGTGTAGCCTCTGTTATTACTTCCTGACACCTAAAGGGTTATTTTAGAAATTAGGCTTCAATGGAGATGACAAATGCTATTTGTAGAGAGACATTCTCTGTGACCTACACAATTCAATACTGTCTTAGGATTTATAACAACTCTGTGGAGAAGAGTCAATAACTCTAACTTGATTCTAATAATAAACACTTTGACTTGATGAAGAAAATTCCACTTATTATACGTTCTAAAAGGATAACATTAGACAAACTATTTACTCCGAGATATATAAATGAGTCATTCTAAACATTAAAGTCAGAAACAAATTCATTGATCCTGAAAGTTGGCCTAAGACATATCCTACAAACTCTCATAAATCCTATTTGTGTTTATTTTTATAGTTCATCTTGGCAGGATTCCTCTAAAAGACAAAATAAAATATGATTAATGTTCAATGCAGTTGTCAGCTACTGAGCTTGAGGCTAGAATGCCTTTAACCTTGAGAGGTGAGCCATCTTTGTACTTGTGTGAGTCCACAGAGTCTCATCTCAGGAAGCAGAACCTTACTTAGTGAATGTGTAAGGTTGATAGTCTGAGCTCAAGTTTTTGATATGTGTGTGTTGTGAAGACTCCAGACCTTACAAACTTCTAGAAAAATCAACTCTTCAAGGATTCCACTGAAGACTGTTAAATCTTGCCATTATTAACAATTCCTATCATATATACACTCTTTCTTGATTTTCATCATATTGCTATATTAGAAAATTTTTTTCCATCTCATTTTATTATTATAAGTGGGGTGGGCTTTGGTGTACCTTAGTTCCATACCTGTAGAAAGTTGTTGTTGTTTTTCCTGATTCCATATATCCTACCTTAGATATTATTCATTATAATATTGTTCATTATAACATCTAAGCAGATCTTCCATTCTAGACGATGGCTTATTGACTTAGAGACTGATTTCTGGGGGGATAATTATATATTCATGCCTAAAAACACAACACTTGGGAATTCCATGATGTTTTAGGTTGGTAATATATTCTAAGAGAGAGTATGGGGTGTAACCATAGAGATTATATAAAGATCAAGTGAATGCTATGCATAATCTGAAAGTTAAGTGCAATAAGGGAGTGTTTAGGTACATAAAATATTAAAAGGAAAAAAAAAAGGTTATACATGTTATATACTTGAATACTCCAGGTTATAGTAGAATGAAATTGTCTTGACGTGAACCCAGTATGTATGGAAAGTTAAATTATGATAGATTGATGTATGTAGTTGTTGTTTAGTCATTAAATCATGTCCGACTCTTTTGTAACCCCACGGACTGTAGCGTGCCAGACTACTCTTTCTATGAGATTTCCCAGGCAAGAATACTGGAGTGGGTTGCCATTGTCTTCTCCAGGGGATCTTTCCACCCAGAGATTGAATCTGCGTCTCCTGCATTGACAGGTAGATTCTTGACCACTAGGTAACTGATATGAAATAAAATGAGATGAGTATGTTAATTGAGATTGAAAAGAGTAGAGTTTTTCAAGAAAATGACATTGGAAGAATTAAAACAGTATTTAGTATCATATCTTCCTCCCCAAAAATGGTATATTCCAAGTAAATTCCAAGTATATTCAAGAATAAATGTAAAGCAATATATAACATTGTAGATGAATATTTACTTTGCATTTAATATTTTTAAATTATGTAATCATTGATTTTTTTCATATGGGGAAAAATATATATACTTATAGATATGTAAAATTGCAAGGCAGTTTGTTTCAGAAGTTGATATATTCATATATGAAGTTCATAAAAGTCAATAGGACAAAACCCTCTAAAGATCAATAAAGAGTAAACACAATAAAAGAAAAATTAAAAAATGGAAATATGTGCTGCCAGAAAATGTATGAAAATCAAACCACAGATGTAGTAAAAGATTAAAATGAACAACAGAAAATAAAACCAATAGTAAGAAATTTTAATATATTTACTTAAAAATATTTAAAAAGTCTAATAATGAAGTTGTGGTGAGACAGTTTCATATATATGCTAATAGAAGTCTAAGTTAGCACACTTAATTTAAAAGAAATTTCAAAAGAAGTATCAATATTTTGAGTGCACCATCCCTTTTTAACCAGTGATTCTCTTTTAAGACTAGCCTAAATAAGTGCATGGAAGAAGATATCCATTGTAACATTATATATAATGATGAAATTACAGAAATAATTTAAGATATTCAGCACTTGAATTATGACTAAACAAAGTTGATATTACAATAGGAAATATATTTTGCGTCCTTTAATAAGCATATTTGTTAAGATTATCTTAATGAGATGGAGAATATTCATGTTATGTGAGATAAGAAGGGTATAACATCCTTTATTGAATATCCGTTAATATATTTGAGTCCTTTGGGCAGCAAGGAAATCAAACTAGTCAATCCTAAAGGAAATCAACCCTGAATATTCATTGGAAGGACTGATGCTGAAGCTGAAGCTCCAATACTTTGGCCACTTGAAATGAAAGCTAACTCATTGGAAAAGACCCTGAAACTGGAAAAGGTTAAGGGCAGGAGGAGAAGGGGGCAACAGAGGATAAGATAGTTGACAATATCATCAACTCAATGAAATGAGTTGGAGCAAACTCCAGGAGACAGTGAAGGACAGGAAAGCCTGGCATGCTTTAGTCCATAGAGTCGCAAAGTGTTGGACACCAGTGAGTGACTGAACAACAACAACAAAACATATTTTTGCACATATTTCCTTTAGGTAAAATCATAGGAGTATAATTATAATGAATGAAAGGCACATTTTAATGCTTTTCATGCATATTACCAAATCTCTTTCCAGAAAGATTATGCTAATTTGCAATCTTATCAGCACTATTTATGAGTACCATCTCATTTGCATGTTTTTATCTCCCAACGAAGGTATTAAAGTTTTTTTTTTTCCTGCTTGCCAATGCTTAGATAGGAAACAGCCAATATATCATTTTAATTAAATTGAAATTGAGGTTTATATATTTTCATAAATATGAATATATGAATTGCCTATTTGTGCTTCAGTCAATTAAGTCAGTTCAGTCCCTCAGTCATGTCCAACTCTTTGCAACCCCATTGACTGCAGCACACTAGGCCTCCCTGTCCATTACCAATCCCCAGAGTTCACTCAAACTCATACCCATTGAGTTGGTGATGCCATCCAACCATCTCATCCTCTGTCATCCAATTCTCCTCCCGCCTTCAATCTTTCTCAGCATCAGGATCTTTTCCAATGAGTCAGTTCTTCACATCAGGTGGCCAAAGCATTTGAGTCTCATCTTCAGCATCAGTCCTTCCAATGAACATTCAGTACTGATTTACTTTAGGATGGACTGGTTGGATCTCCTTGCAGTTCAAGGGACTCTCAAGAGTCACTGCCAACACCACAGTTCAAAAGCATCAATTCATTGGTGCTCAGTTTTCTTTATAGTCCAGCTCTCACATCCATACATGACTACTGGAAAAACCATAGCTTTNAGTCAAAGGGGGCTTATTTCAATCAATCCTTTCCTTTGAGTCCTTTCCTGCCCTTAAAAAACCACCCTCCATGTCTAGAGACTTTCAAACAAGCAAACCTGTTTGGAACTGAGGTGAACAGATGGGGGATGCATCATTTCCTCAGGTGCCTTGGGGAACCTGAACTGGCATGTTCCCATCCTTGAACTCTTCCCGCTGTGTGAGGGGGTGCATCGATGTTGACTGAAACAGGTGGAGGGAATTAATGAATTAAATGAGATTGTCGAGTGTAAGGAGAAGCAGGCCTGGGCCCCACCCCCGAATTGCTCAGACCACAGTCTCAGAGGATGGGACCTCAAGAGAGCATTTTTAAGTGACTCGGTTTCTAGTTCGAGCATCTGGTGTCAGCTGGTCCTTCTTCACCAGCTGTCAGCACCAGGCGACCCCAGGATTCTCTCTGAAGCTGAGAAACTTCTGTTTCTGTTTCTGGGAAGAAGCGACGAACGTGAATTTCCTTGTCCCCTCAGCAGAGAGATACAGGCAGGTCTCCGGCTGACAGTGTCCTTGGAGATTTCCTTTAATGATATGCAGTAAAGGCCTTTAGCACTGACATCCCTACCACGGCGATGAGATGGAGCCTGCGTCTGGGCTGGAGCTTGACGTGAGCGCCACCTGGTGTCTCAGCCTGGAGTTGCTGTTCCCATTGATGCATTCTGGAGCCAAGATGATGCTTTTGAGCTGTGGGGTGGGAGGAGACTCTCGAGAGTCCCTTGGACTGCAAGGAGATCCAACCAGTCCATCCTAAAGGAGATCAGTCCTGAATGTTCATTGGAAGGACTGAGGCTGAAGCTGAAACTCCAGTACTTTGGCCACCTGATGTGAAGACCTGACTCGTTGGAGAAGACTCTGATGCTGGGAAAGATTGAAGGTGAGGGGAGAAGGGGGTCACAGAGGATGAGATGGCTGGATGGCATCACCGATTCGATGGGCATGAGCTTGAGTGAACTCCGGGAGCTGGTGATGGACAGGGAGGCCTGGTGTGCTGCGGTCCATGGGGCAGCAAAGAGTCGGACGTGACTGAGCGACTGGACTGACAGAACGGACTGGCCAAGCTCTGCCGCTCCGTCTCTTCTGAAGAGTCACAGCCCGTGTTCTCAGTCACGCAGAGTTAGAGGCGAGCATGTGGGACACTTCCTGCCGGGCCTGAGAGCCAGCCACGGGGGAAGGCTCTGTCTGCGTCCCTGAGGTCAGCACTGCTCCCGCCCACAGACCTCTTCCCGAAGAGTCCCCTGGAGGCCAAGCCCCTGGTGTCTGCAGCAGGATGTCCACTCCACTCTGATGCGCCCCACAAGCCAGTCTGCTCTAGCCCAGGATGGACAGCGGGCAGGCCACATGAGCACCTGCCGCGTCGTCTCCTCTGCTCTGTCTTCACGCCACCTTCTCAGTGCTTCAGGCTGTCCCCACTGGGGGCTGGACTCAAAGCCCCCTGTCTTATTTATGCTGGTGACATTGGCACAGATGAAACATCAAGGGTAGTAGCCTCGTCCAAAAAAGCAGGCCTCAAGGACAGCAGCGCAGGTGGTCGTCCAGACCCTGGAAAGACAAGCAGACACCGGTCCCTGAAGCAGGACGTGCTCATCGTAAGACCCGTAGGTTTCAGTAAGAACGTTTCATCAAGTTTCGACTGATGGGTGCAATCACAGAAGCACCTCCCCGACCAAGATGGGAGATTTCTGTCTCCTCCAAACAACCCATGCGCCTGTCCTCCAATCCCCGTGGTTGCCCTGGCGTCCACCCTCTAGCTTTGCCTTTTCTAGACTTCCTTACATAATCCTGGGTGACGGGACTCTTCGTCAGCATAATTGCTTTTGAGTTGCACCCGCGTTGTTGCCGACGCATGTAGGTCATCCCTTTTATTGCTGAGAAGTGGCCCAGTGAGTGGAGAGACAGTCATTCATTTATGTATTTGCCATGTGACATTTGAGTGGTTTCCAGCTTGAGGCTGTTATGAATAAAACTGTGAGAGTTTGCATACACAATTTTCTACAGGCACATGTTTCCATTTTTCTTGGGTAAATAGCTAGAGGTAGAATCACTGGGTCGTACAGTAAACGTATGTTTCAGTTGGCGAGAGACTGCCAGGTGGTTATCCAAGGTGGCTGTACTGTTTAGACACCACCCCTGTCAGGCTGGGGGTTTCAGCCCCCCTACCCTCCACCTGGTCCCCGAGAGAGGCCAGCTGACTTGTCTGCTCAGGTTCTGGCCTGGGACAGAGTGTTAGGCCTCCTCTCCTGCCCAAACGCAGGCACTTGGAGGCCTCTCAGGCTGCTTCCTGTGATCGTCCCCTCTGCAATGCTCTGTAATGACAAGTCCTCGGGGAAGTCGGTGCCAGGGAGGGTGGAAACTTCCTGAAAAAGCTGTTCACAGGCACCCCAGCACAAGCCTCGCGAGCGGTTAAGAGGGCTCCACCCTGAGCATCATCACTTGCTTCTAGACAGATCTAGGAGGAGGGGTTTTCTTTTTGAGAATAACCGGTCCTGGAGGAAGGGCCAGGTCCAGGAGCACAGCCCTGCCCTGGGGCCACCTGCTGCTTCCTGGCTGAGAGGAAGAGCGGAGCTGCACGCCCAGCATCCAGCATCCTCTGACCTTGGGGTTCCCGGCTGGGCCGGCAAAGGGCATCGTGGGCCTTCTCAGGCATTCCTGTCTGTTCTCTTGCTGTATCTTGACTGCAGCAGTGTGAAGGAGACAGCAGGCAGCATTAGCCCTCCCCGGAGGCGATGACTTTGCACAGTCCAGCTCAGCCAGACTGTGTATGGACCAATACGTATTTTTGGAGCTGCTGGCGATGGATAAAAGAACGAAAGCTGTGGCATTTTATCATCAAGAAGCTCTGGTTCCCAGACCTGAATAGCACAGCCTTCGGTGGAGAGGACACAACTCTTTGCTCACATGAGGCTTTCCGCTCCCAGGACTTAGCTTGGCCCGCTGCACCACCTGCCAGGCCACTGGACACTCAGCCGCAAGGTCGATGCCCTGCTGGGGCTGAGGCTCCCAGATGAAGAAGGCGCTCAGACTTCTGCCTGTCTGGGCTGGAAGTTAGCAGCATCCCCTGGAGCTCTGTCTCCTCCATCCAGCAAGACGACGATGTTCCCACACTTCGGGGCGAGCACCTGGGCCCAAGGCCTGTCACGTCAGCCTGATACATCAGCCTGCCCCGTGAACGCAGAGCTGTGAACAGCCGGAGCCCAAGTATGAAGAGAATGTTGGGATTTTATCGTCTCTCTGCATGTCTTTGATTCATTGCATGACGGCCTTCATACACGTTTCTATCAACCTTCTAAGCGTTTAGAGGCGTCCAGGGCAGCGCTAACAAGCTCGGCCTCCACTGCAGCCCCCTTCACAGCCAGCCCAACGCCGAGGCTAAGAAGAGAGAGAGATGCAGACCCGGGGCTGACCTGAGACTCGCGTGTGATTGGCGCTGTTGGAGCTAGGCCTCCTGAGCCCGGACTGAAGCTCAGGGCAGGCCTCCCGCTGAGAGCCGTGAGCATGGCCCCTGTGGGCGCTGCGGCCCCTGGTCTGTCCCCTCCCTGTGTCCGCAGGTCAGCCCTCGGGGTCTCTCCTCTGCTTCTCCCCCTGCAGTTCCCTCCGCTGACCTCAGCACGTCTGAACGCCGCCCGGCTCCCGGGCTCTGTCCACTCAGCTGCGCACCACCTCCCAGAGGCCGCTTCCCAGGCCCTCTCGCCCTCGCAGGAGCCTTCATGCCACTTCTGGTTTGTCCCCTGGTCCCTGGAGTGAGATCCTATGCTTGTTCCTCTGTTTGGTTGCTGTTGTTCAGCTGCCAAGTCGTGTCTGACTCTTTGCCGCCCCGTGGACCTGAGCACGGTGGGCTTCCCTGTTCTTCACCATCTCCCAGAGTCTGCCCAAACTCATGTCCATCGGGCCCATGATGCCATGCAACCATCTCATCCTCTGTCATCCCCTTCTACGACCTTCAGTCTTTCCCAGTATCAGGGCCTTTTCCAGTGAGTCAGCTCTTCGCAGCAGGTGGCCAAAGGATTGGAGTTTCAGCTTCAGCATCAGTCCTTCCAATGAATATTCAGGACCGATTTCNGGACCTGAGCACGGTGGGCTTCCCTGTTCTTCACCATCTCCCAGAGTCTGCCCAAACTCATGTCCATCGGGCCCATGATGCCATGCAACCATCTCATCCTCTGTCATCCCCTTCTACGACCTTCAGTCTTTCCCAGTATCAGGGCCTTTTCCAGTGAGTCAGCTCTTCGCAGCAGGTGGCCAAAGGATTGGAGTTTCAGCTTCAGCATCAGTCCTTCCAATGAATATTCAGGACCGATTTCCTTTAGGATGGCCTGGTTGGATCTCTTTGCAGTCCAAGGGACTCTCAAGAGTCTTCTCCAGCACCACAGTTTATAAGGTTAACTGAAGTCGTTCAGTCATATCTGACTCTTCGGGACCCCATGGACTGTAGCCTGCCAGGCTCCTCCGTCCATGGGGTGTTCCAGGCAAGAGTACTGGAGTGGGTTGCCATTTCCTTCTCCAGGGAAACTTCCTGACCCGGGGATTGAACCTGGGTCTACTGGCATTATAGGCAGACACTTTACCATCTGAGCCACGAGGAAAGATCCCACATAACCACAGTTTATGTGTGTCTTTAAAACCCTACAGTGCAGCCTCTAGCATATTCCTTTCTGCCCCCATGTTGCTTTATTTCATTTATAAATGAGCGAGTGAACATTTAACCGCATTTATAGACATTTAGTGACTAATTATTATGCGTCTGATATTGGGACTTGAACATATCATAACGTATTTTGTAGTCATAATGATGGGTGTAAGTCACAGCCCACTTCAGAGATGAGCACCCTGAGACTCGCAGTTGGAGTAACCTGCTCCCGCTTCACTCTCACTTCTCACTTTCATGTACTGGAGAAGGAAACAGCACCCCACTCCAGTGTTCTTGCCTGGAGAATCCCAGGGACGGAGGAGCCTGGTGGGCTGCAGTCCATGGGGTCGCGAAGCGTCAGACACAACTGAGCAACTTCACTTTCACTTTTCACTTTCACGCATTGGAGAAGGAAATGGCAACCCACTCCAGTGTTCTTGCCTGGAGAGTCCCAGGGACGGGGGAGCCTGGTGGGCTGCCGTCTATGGGGTCACACAGAGTCAGACACAACCGAAGCGACTTAGCAGCAGCAGCAGCAGCTCCCAGTATAGCTGGTGGTTGGCCAGGATTCCTGTCGGCACTTCCAGCTCCAAGCGACATTGCTTAGCTCTGCACGTCAGTCCAACAAGAGCTGCTAGGCAACCTCTGGACTGAGTGCCACACCCTTCGTCTTACAGAAGTAACTCATCTTCCTCAGGCTGAGGGCCCTCTACAGCACATAGTAGGGGTGGTATTGATCAGGTGAGAGGTTGGGGGATGACCCGGTGACCAGCGTTACTGGTCGTCAAAGGTAGATTTAATTGGTACATCTACTCAGCCTGGGTGCCTGCACGGCCTCGAGCTGCAGTTTGCCTTCTGTTTGATATCAGAGGGTAACGGTAACTCTGATGCTGTCCTTCTGTTTTGATTTGACAAACAGGCATGTGAAGCAAATAAGGCATCCCGACCAAAATAGAACTACACAGCAGCACGTGTTAGGCACAGAATTGCTAGAGGCCAGACGGGAGGAGACGCCCAGAGCCCTGCGTGCAGCAGTCTCGGGCCCCGCACCAGGCCCGTGTACACAGTCCCCTCTGTGGGCTGCCAGGATAGCATTGCCACCTGCAGGAGGGGCCCCGGGGCCTGGAAGCAGTGGGATGGTTGTCTCCTGGGCAAAAAGATACCCCTGAGAGTTTCTGTCCTGCCAGCAAGTGGTGAGCGTGCGCCTCAGTGGAAGTGACCTCGCACACCTGGGCTGAAGGTCCTGGAGCTGGGCTTCTCCTGTGTAACCTCAGCCCTTTGTCTCCTCGTTCCTAAAATGGAACTAAAGGCACCTGCTCCAGATGTCCCAGAGGCTGGGTCAGAGCCACACACGGCTTTGGAAAGACGTCGCCCTGTTTTCTTGGTTTGGCATTAAAATCCCTTCTTCTGGGAGGGAGGGTCAGGACGGGGAAACACGCGTACACCCATGGCTGATTCATGTGCATGTATGCCAAAAGCCATCACAGTATTGTAAAGTAATTAGCGTCCAATTAAAGTTAGTACGAAAATAAAGTAAAACCCCCTCTTCCTTGCATTAAGCAAACACGAACCTCAGAGTGCCAGCCCCGTCCCCCAGCTCCTCCAGAAGGCCCGACAGAAGGGGGAAGCTTGTCTTGTGAGAGTAGAGAAAGCTGACGGTGCTGATTGCCAGGGTCCCGGTGAGCACAGTCCAGACATTCATCTGAAATTACGTAACTGGAACACCTGCTGGCCTTGCCAAGCACTCAGTCCAGGGAGGGGGCTCAGGCATGCTTGCTTTGTAGGGAGAAGAAACCCGACCTGCTGTGTGGAACCCTTTTGAAGAAAGACCACGTGAGCATGAAGGTCAGCAGGCAGATAAGAGAAGCTTGGAGCATAAGAAACGGGCAGCATCTCCTCACTGGCAGAGGAGAGCTGGCTTCAGCCCGCAGAGGCTGTGTCCCAGCCTGAACCCCAGGTCTCAGCCCTTAGTCTGTCTGGCTCCCCGGGCGCCTCTGATGTCAGCTGGGCTTAAGTGATTCACTCACAGGAGCTTGGCCAGCTGACCTGTTGGATTTCTCATTAAAAAAAAAAAAATAGACCACTTTTCTCGGTTATGTACAGATTCTTAGGATTTTGAAATATGTGTAAAAACGTGGCTGTGACAATTCATATAATCAAAGTCAGTTAAAAATGGAAAGAAAGACATACCCTTTAAGAAAATTGGTTCTTACCCCTCAGTGGCAGTGGCGAAGCAGTCTCACTGTTGATGATGGCGGTGTTGCGGTTAGTCTTGGGTTTGACTTTCACCTTCAGATCCCTGTGTTTTGTAGACAATAAACTATGCAGCTCCAGTCATGGGAATGTTTATTTTCAGAGCTGGGGTGCCCTCTGCCGCTTTCAACTCCTTGCAGACAAGCCTCACGTCCTATCAACATCACGGCATTAGCCCAGCCGCTTGGCCTTTGGTCATCTACTGCTCCCAGGGGCGTGATTTTTAAACTCATGGAGAGGAAGGTCCTCTGTGAAAGTGATCTTATTATCTTGTGTTCCCAAGAACCCTTATTATCTTGACATGGATCAAAACCCTGACTTTAGTTTTGTCAAATTGTCTATTGCTGATCTGTTACCAAATGAATCCCAAACACTAAGTGCATTAGAATAGAAGAAACATTTTTTGCCACAAAGCAGAGAATTCAGTCTTGGATAAAGAATCTTTTCCCAGTCTATGGAGAAAAATGATTGTGTGTGTGGAGGAGGAGGAAGAAGAGAGGGAGAATGCTTCTTTAAAAAAAAAAAAAATTACTGATTTAAATCCATTGCTTTCTTTTCCCCCCCAAGTAAAGTGGCACTAGTGGTAAAGAGCCCGCCTCCCAATTGCAGGAGATGTGGGAGACGCAGGTTCGATCCCTGGGTCAGGAAGATCCCCTGGAGGAAGAAATGGCAGCCCACTCCAGTATTCCTGCCTGGAGAATCCCACGGACAGGAGCCTGGCGGGCTATAGTCCACAGGGTCGTAAAAAGTCAGACATGACTGAAGCGACTTAGCACGCACGTGCAATCAATCTGAAAATAATTTTAAGTTATGCAGTTTGTCCTGAGACCCAGATCTGAGGAAAGACTTCTTTGAAAACAGAAGCCATTGCTCCTGATGTAGTGAGCTCTGACAGCAGCACGCTACATGAAATATTTCGATAAAGAAACAGCAAAAGATCCCTTCCCATATGATTTCAAGGATTCCTCACAGGATGAAATCAGCCAGAGATGCAAGAATAGGTCTGCAGAGAGTCTTACCCCACAGGACCTGCTCGGGAAACCCGTGAACTCGGCCTGCTTCCTACAGGTCCTCAGAAGTGGCCCGCAGGCTGCGCAGGGGCGATGGTTAGGAAGCCTGCGTGAAGACTCGCCCAGGCCACCCTCAGTATGTTTCTCCTCCTTTCTACCAACGTGTTGAACCTTGTTTAAAGAGCTGTGTTTTCAAATAGTTATTTCTTGACCCCAGGTATTCTATTCAGTTGTAACGGCAGCAACAAAAGGCCCGCCCTGATGCAGTAGTTTCTAGGTCAGACAGTCTTCCTAGAGCTTTACGTGTAGCCCTCACTGAGTGCTTGGATACCCATGGTGTGGAGGCTGCTATTAGCTGCTCTTCCGCGTTCAAGCCCAGGTGAGGCGGGTGCACTGGCACAGCTGGTCCCTGGCAGGGCAGAATGCCCCGGGTCCTGCCGCCCTCGGTTTCTCCTTCCTGCATCGTGACCTCTCTGTTCACCCCAGCTTTCTCTGTGCTCAAGTGTTCTCAAGCCCCCAGCAATACAACAGAAAATAAAGCTGAGCACGTCACCCACAGGAGCGAAGAGAGGACCCATAAAGAGCAAAACTGGGCAAGCTGTGAAGCGGAGGAAGACGGGAAAATCACGACGCCCAGGCATAAGACGGCTGAGTCGCACCCCAGGAACCGAGCTGGCTTCTCCTACCCCTCCCCACCCCCAGGGTGGTCCTCAGCACCCCAGGCGTGGACAGCGCTCAGGCTAGCCCAGTGGGGCGGCTCCTGGTTGGCTGTGGTCTGCTCTCTGCTGGGTCAGCCCTTTAGAATGTCACCTCTGATGAGAAGAAGCTTAGACCTGGGCCCTCAGGATGCTTTTGGAAGGTCGATGGGAGGGGCTGTGGGAGAAAAAACAAGGATGGTTTGAAAATTAAGAAGCCGTCAGAACCCCAGCTTCCCCTCACTGACTCCCCTGAAGTCTGGAGGTGTGTTTCCTGGTGAGGGCTAGCAGAGGCCCCCGGATGGAGGAACATCAGGACAGGGTGCAGTCTGAACGGGGACAGAGGGATGCTTGCAGGGTGTGGAGAGACTTTCTGTTCTTTCATCATCCCTGACACTTGGCAGCCACGCCTCACCCACCGGGCTGGGGACCAAGGGATCCTTCCCCAGAGACGCTGGCAGAGCTGGGTCCAGAAGGAGCCAGCAGGAGGGCCCAGGGAGACCAGGCAGGCCCTCCCAGGCTCTGCAGGACTCCCCATCAGCTCCTCGGTCCCAGCTTCCTCAATGTGGGGGCCCGGGGGAGAACCACCATCTGACCGCAGACATCTTCTCACCTGACAGATAAATCAAAGCGAACGGTAGAGGCACTGTGGAGAAAACAGCGATCACCAGCACCCCAGGAACCGAGCTGGTTTCTCCTAACTCCTCCCCACCCCCAGGGTGGTCCTCAGCTACCCAGCAACTGAGGAGAAGCCAGCATTAGAACCAAAGCCTCTTCTTAAATCCTCAGATGACTTGTTACTCTCAGGAGACAAAACAGAATAACACACACTGTTTTTTAATTTCAAAGCACCAGATTCTTAGAAATGAAAAATACGGCAGAAATGAAAAATACAGTAGAAATGAAAACTCAGTAGAAAGGTTTAAAGACAAAGGTGAAGACATTTTCCTGAAAATGCAACAGAGACAAAGAGATATGAAAAGTGGGAAGGAAGGATGAGATACGGAGAAAAGACGCGCAGATAATTTAGAGGCCCAGCGAAGAGATGTACGAGCACCTATAGGAGTCAGCTAAATATTAGTTTTAATGATACAAATGAGGTTACTTACAAAACAGAAACAGACCTACAGACATAGAAAACAAACTTATAATTACCGAAGGGGAGCGATAAAAAAAAAAAAGAAGCACGGAGGCAGGATAAATTATGAGTTTGGGATTAGCATGCACACTGCTGTGTGTGAAACAGATAAACAACAAGATCCTACTGCACAGCACAGGGAACTCCACTCAGCACCTTGTAACAGCCTCTAGTGGGAGATAACTTAAAGAAGGGTATGTATGAGTGTGTGTATAACTGAATCCCTTTGCTGTACACCTGAATCTAACACACGTTGTGAATCAGTTATTCCTCAGTGAATTTTAAAAATAAATAAACCCAGTCTTTAAGGCCCTGTATCCGCTGCCCGCTTTCCCCCGGTGAAGCTCGCTCTGTCCACACATCACGGCTCACCCCACCCCGTGTGTGTCAGTCGCTCAGTCGTGTCCGACTCCTTGCGACCCCATGGACCCCATGGACCTGCCAGGTTCCCCTGTCCGTGGAATTCTCCCTGCTGCGGGCTGAATGCACCCCAGAGCCCTGCTGGCTGTTAGCCACAGAGCCCAGGCCAGGGCACGTGAGCAGGAAGACCTGGGCCGCCTGCCAGGCCCTCGTTGTATTGGGTGCCACCCAGGTGGTCTGTGGACAGGCTGCTGGATCCTTTTCCAGGAGGGCTGGTTCTTCACTCCAAAAGCTCAGCACCAGGATCACCCTCAGCACGCCTCTGGACTTGGCCTTTGCAGCCTATGGATGGGCAGCCCAGGGACACCGTGAGGGACGGAGGGGCTGGCCCAGCCCAGACCGCGGACCGTGGTCTTGGACCAGGATCGCCCGTAAAGGCTTCTCTGACTTTGTTCTGCCCTGAAGCCCCAGGGGGGCTGGACGACTGTCTGAGAGTTGAAACCTCCGCCCAGACCCCCCCCCTCATGCAAAACATGCCTTGGAATAATAAGATTATTTCAGGCCTGGCTCTAGAAAGATGCCCCCAGATTAATCAAGATGTCTGAGTTATGCCTTCCAGCATGAGAATGGCAGAGCGGGTTGAGGGGTGAATCTGTGATCAGCAGAAGAGATGAGTCCTCAGATCAGCAGTGGGCTCTCAGAGAACAAGGAGAGACCTCTCTGCAGGCTTCAGACACGTGCGCTGGCGATTCTGTCGAGCTCGGGGATGCCGAAGAGAGAGCGATGCAGGGTAACAGGCGTCTTCCTGGACCCTTAATTAGCTGGAGAATCTGAGTTGCTTCTGCTCCAGAGGGTTTTTTCCTCTGCAGTGTTCAGCGGTGGTCCGCGTGCTGACTTGCTGCTTTCCGTTGCCCACCTGCGCTGTTGGGAGGGCGAATGCTGTCTGGCTTCTCTGGGTTGTGCTTGTTTATTGTCCGTGTTCACGGTTGTGTATGCGCTCAGTCGCTTCAGTGTGTCTGGCTCTTTGCGACCCTATAGACTGCAGCCAGGCTTCTCTGACCATGGGGTTCTCTAGGCAAGAACGCTGGAGTGGGTAGCCATGCCCTCCTGCGGGGCATCTTTCCAGCCCGGGGATTGAACCCAGGTCTCTTACGTCTCCTGCACTGGCAGGCAGGTGCCTTACCACGAGTGCCACCTGGGAAGCCTGTACACAGTTGAAAGTGAAAGCCGCTCAGTTGTGTCCCACTCTGCTACTCTTTGCGACTGTATAGTCCATGGAATTCTCCAGGCCAGAATACTGGAGGATTCCCCTTTCCCTTCTCCAGGGGGATCTTCCCAACCCAGCGATCAAACCCAGGTCTCCCGCATTGCAGGCGGATTCTTTACCAGCTGAGCCACAAGGGAACCCCAAATATACACAGTTAAATTGTCTTAAAATAATTCTGTGAGGGGCCTCATCAGTGTCTTAAGATAACATACCCAGCTCTTGTTCAGAGGGAGCCTGGTTCATTGATGACCACGCACATGGAGCCGGGGAGCCGTGCCCCTGCACGCATGTAGGACGTGTGTGGGCAGGTCCTCAGGGCTCCATGGCCTTCCAGGGTGGTCATGCCCTGTGACTCAGCCCCAGGAGTCTCACTTCTGCTGCATTTGACTCTGATGCCATTGAAAGCCCCGCCCAGCTTCAAGGATATAAATTCCATCTTTGGAGGGAAAGCACCTAGATTTTTGAAAAAGCGTTTGGGACCAGGAGTACTGTTGTGGCTGTGTTGGGGAAACCTCATCTGCCACTCAGGCTGAAAATATTTGCTGGGTTTTCTCTCTATGGTTTATATTTTAAATATATAAGTACATATCAGATACACATTTTTAAACTACATCCACACAATCTGTCCTTAAATTCAGATCTGGACTTACTCAAAGACCGTGGGCAGAGTATATTAGGTAACAGCCCCGCTCTCATTGTATGAAAGGTAGCCTTCCTTATCCCATCTTTCTGCAGGCTTCGATGTAAGAAGTATTAGAAGTTCCTTAATAAGTAAGACGCATAGCCTCCCATCCAGATATGTACCGTCCATATTTAAACAGTATGACTTCTCGCAGCAAATCTCCAAACTGTCTAACATTTCTACTGAATATCCCATCTCTTCCTGGAAGAGATGCTTGAATAGAAAAATATAAATTTTTTTGAAAGCCTTTAAGAAATAGTAGAAGCAAATGTCTTAAATGTAGGAACAGAAGATGACCTTCCTGCCATATCTGTGATGATATTTGCTAGTGATAACAAGAGTGCTTGGGACCCTGTGGATTTGTAAGAATTCATAATGAAGCAGTAACTTCCAGAGTCCCTAGCTTTTAACATTCTAATCTGCTCATTCGATTGTTTATTCTATTGACACGTTGGCAGTTTTTCAGTCTAGCTAATGTTTCAGCAATTGCTCAATATCAGAAACTTGAAGGGACCTTGTTATTAATGAATACCATCTTATGCCAGTACAGCACGCTCTTGAGAGAAACTCTGCTCACGACATGTGTTTCATCCTCAAATACTGCCAGCTGATAAAGGGATGTGGGCCACCCTGCTCCCTTACCCACCCAGAGACGCTGATGCAGTGGTGACCAGTTGCCCCTGTGTCTCCGTCACTCACTGCCTTGCTGCCCTGCATGTGACTGATGTTCATCCATCAGCTATTCATACAAGTGCCAACCTTCTAAATGACAGAAGAAAGCTCTCAAATAGCTCTGGAGTTTCCAGGTTGGATTACCTGTCTTTTACCCCATTTCTGTTTGCTGAAACCACACCTGAGATAAAAAGGGTTTTGAGCAATGCGTCTCTGGGCCCATAATAGCGCATTTCCCCAGACTCAGAACCGATGCCTGTGAGCAGGCAGAGAGGGTGAGAAGCAGCAGGAAGGGCTGGGAGTAAGTGCCAACCCTCTGAGGGGGAGGGGCCAGAGCACCCTCCTGAGCTGGCTGCTCACTCCGTGCACTTCCTTAAAGGGCTTGTCTCCTCAAAACTCCCGTCCTCCCCGGTCTCCGTGGCTGGGAGCTCATTCCACTGCAGACACAGGCCGAGAAGGAATCACTGGCTTCCTGAAAGCGTGCGTTCTATGGCACCCTTCTTCGGTTCTTTTGTTCTGCCCTGGAATTTTACTAGAAGCAGGAACAAAAGAGCCCTTGAAAGGGTCAAACACTTGTTTTTTTCAATTTTGTTGGAATGTAGCTGACTTACAGTGTTGTGTTAATTTCTGCTGTGCAGCAGAGTGATTCAGTTATATATACATATTCTTTTCCGTTATGGTTCATTGC
>SJYV01012361.1:26165-44581 GCA_006410875.1 Neotragus pygmaeus | reverse complement strand
GTGAAATAAAAATCTTCAGTCACCACCTTGTGACCCAGTTATAGGTTATCAGCATCTCCTCTATCACAAAGCTGATTTCTGGCCCATGTCTTCCACCACCTTCTGTTGGTGGGTGCTCAGAGACTACAAATTCACTTTAATATGTCTATTACCCTCAGCAAAACATAATTAAGAACATAAATGGCCTGTTTCTAAAAATAATATTATGCATTTAAAAACAAAATATTATGAAGTTTGGATTATCTGCTGTTTTGGATTATCTCTTCCACTGCCTGAGAGGGTTGAATTTCCTCTGCAGTTTCATAGCCCTTGAAAACATGTGTTTAGTTATAAACATAGGTCCCTCTGGGGAATCTCCAAATGGGAATGTTTCTCTTGTTTGTGAGTGAGAAGTGCATGCATTTCCTTGACACAAAGTAGAGCATTAATGCTTGCCAATTTGCACATAATTTCAAAATGTGTTCTAACCCTCCAACTTTTACCAGTCAGCAAAATTTTTTGTCTAGCATCTATTTGGCAATGAGCATGAGTCAACTCAAGAAGTTTAGTTCTTAGATACTACTCTAGGTCATATTTTCAAGCGTGAAAAAAAAAAGAAAAGTATTTTTTAAATTAGAAAAGTTGTCAGAAGTAGTCTCTCTCACCCCATTCTCCTTTAACAGCCAGATTCTTATGTGGGGGCAACCATTGTTAGCAATTTCTTAAAGATATCTTTGAAAATAACCTCTACAAATACATATACATATGGGTATATTTATCCCTTCCTTTTCATGTAAATGGGAACATTTTATTCATATTGTCCTACTTGTTGTATCTGAAAGACTGTTTCATATCAGGAGATATATCTGTCAATCCATCTGTCTTTTACTTTTAACAATATCACAGTATCCTATTGTGTGACTATACTTTTATTTGATTTAACTAATCCTTATTCTAGATATATGGGCTTCCCCGGTGGCTCAGACAGTAAAGAATCCACCTGCAATGCAGGAGACCTGGGTTCGATCCCTGGGTTGGAAAGATCCCCTGGAGGAGTGTGGCAACCCACTCCAGTACTCTTGCCTGGAGAATCCCATTGACAGAGGAGCCTGGTGGGCTGCAGTCCATGCAGTCACAGAGTCAGATACGACTAAGTAACTAAGCACACAGCACAGCATAATCTTTACTCTAGATATATAGGTTGTTCATAAGTTTCTTTCCAATTACAAGCAATACTGCTATAAAACTTTACACTTCGCTTTTTTTAAAAAGTCAATGTAAAAGATATTCAAAAGTAAAAAAAAAAACAAAACAGCTATACAAAAGTAGAGAAACAACACAACAAACTCCCATATACTGAACAGCTATCTTTAATAGTAATCAACTAACTCATGGGCAAAATTGTCTCATCCATACTCCTCCACTTCCCCCACCACATTTTGAAGCAGATTTCTTCTGTAAAAATTTCATTATCTATCTATAGAGGTAAGGACTCTTTAAAAAAAAATAAACACACACTATCACCATACCTAAAAAATAACAATAATTTCTTCATGCCAAAAGTATGCTGTCAGTGTTCAAATTTCCCCTAAGGACAATTGTTTACTGCTAATCTATTAAAAGTCAGAATCCAAACAAAGTCCACATATTATACTTGATCAACATGCTTCTGAAGTCACTTTTAATTTAGAAGTTCTCACTCTCCTTCTCTTCCCTTGCGATTTATTTGTTGGCAAAATTCAGTTGTTTGCCCTGAAGTTTCCCATATTCTGGGTTTTGCTGACCACTTTGCATGGTTTTGTTTAACATGTTCTCTCTTCCTGGTCTTTCTTCCAAACTGGTAGTTTGATAAGCAGGCTTTGTCATATTCAGGTTCAATGCTTTGGCAAGAATGCTTCCAATATGGTGCTGTGTACTTCCCTCAGGAGACTGTAAGCATTCTGCTATTGAGGTGGGGTTTCCTGGGTGGCACAGCGTAAGGAATACACCTGCCAATACAAGAGACACAAGAGAGGCAGGTTCAATCCCTGGGTCAGGAAGATCCCCTGGAGGAGGAAATGGCAACATATCGCACTGCTCTTGCCTGGGAAATTCCACAGACAGAGGAGCCTGGCGGGCTACTGTCCACAGGATCACAAAAGAGTCGGAGGCGACTGAGCGAGCACACAGGCATAGATGTGGGAGGGTGACTGTTGAATACATAACTTTAATTAAGATTGCTTGTTCCATTTAAAAATTTTGACAGTTATTACCAAATTACCATATGTCTTCCACAGAAATTATGCCAATTTACATTCTCTTCTGAAATAAATAAGACTCTGTATTTCACCATACTAACACTGTTTTATCAAGCTCTTCTTAGTCTTTGCCAATTTGAAACACTAAAAAACATTATCTTGTCAAGTGTTCACACAATCTAGATTTGACTAGAACCAAAGTTCACATTGCTGCAGCCCAATTTCTTTCTTCCCTGGCTCACATGAATACAATATTGTACACTGATATATCTATAACCACAGCAACATTGCAAATGATCTATGTAAGCCAAAATGAATTGGCATGTGTGAAATAGTTGTTAAAATTTAATATAAAGCCACATGTACAATGCTACTGTCTTTGATATGTCAGTGCCAAGTACAAAGAAATTTGTGTATATATTTAGAAAATTGGTAGAATTTCCCAAGTCTAGAACACCTGTCCTGTGCTGACTATATGGAGGGATCCAGTGATGACTGAGACCAAGATCTTTGTGCCAACAAGCTTACAGTCCAATAAAGGAGGTGAGATAACTATAACGCAGTTAAAATTTAGAGGAAGAAGGGGTCCCTTACTTCTTCAAACAGGTGGCATTGCAAACAGGCTTTGACAAATGAATAAGTCTCAGAAAAGCAGAGGTGGATATTGCATTCCAGATCACAAGAAGGGCATGAGCCAAAACTGGAGTGAAGCAAGCACAGAATATATTCAAGGAATCCTGAGCAAGCTAGTTGGAATGAGGAGTAGATAAAGGACTGGATAATTGAAAGGATCACAAGCCTAGGAAGTATGGAAAATCAAGCTTATTAGCATAGTTATTTCTGAGATACAATGTTTTGAAAGATTAAAAGGAAATAACTGCTACTGTAAAAAGTAAAAGCCAACAAGGTGATTTAAAAAAAAATCACATGGATCTTTTGAATAGTAGTCACTTTACAACATGTTACCATTATATCTTCTCTTAACAATCTTCCATGATAATTTCGTGTTCATTTATTGTATGTCAGCCAAGCACAGTTTCCGTAATGTTCTATATATCTTGGTTAGGGAGAAAAAGTAGAAGAAGCTACCTTTCTTCTTTGGTTAATCAAAGCTAGAGGGCACTGGGGAGTTTGATTTGGTTTCATTGTTTATTTATTTATTTATTTATTTTACTTTATTTTACTTTACAATACTCTATTGGCTTTTGCCATACATCGACATGAATCCGCCACAGGTTATAGGTTAGAGTAACAAACAACTCTTGAGGGGAATTTTCAGAATACTTAATAATCACACCAAATTACCAGCTCCAGTGAATTTCTCAAATACATTATGACTGGGAGGAGATACCACTCAGCTTCTAGAAAGTTGGGCTTCTATGGATAGGAAGCTACAACAATCATCAGCGTTTTCTGCTGCCAGATATGAAGTCATGTCAAAGAATAAGTACCCTTTGAAGTAGTGCTGTCCAATAGAACTTTCGGCAATGAGGGAAACACTCTACATCTTCATTGTCCAGGTTAGTGAGACCAAGGCACTGCATTTTTTGTGTTGCTGAATTTTCATTAATTAAACTTCAAATGTAAAATAGCGACATATGACTGGTGGCTAGTGGTGCAGTTTTTAACTGTAAATGTTTATTCGTTTTTTTCCCTAAAAGATTGAGTTATCAATGAAAATAACATACAACATGAACTCACACAACACTTTAATGCTCATACTCAAATGAGGGCAAGAGATTCAGTCTGGAGCAGTGGAACTTTTCACGCCTTGAACATTCTACTTAGAGGCAATGGTAATTTACTTCTTTAGGCCAGTTTACTGGGTCCTATTCTTTTAACAAAGGCAAGCAAGCCTGTGTTGTTTAACACACTTTAAAGTAGAGATAATAAAAAATTAAAATCCTTAAGTGGCAATACTCAAACAATGCATATTGCTGCTAAATTCTTTGACTTTAACTGAGCTGGATTTTCTTTTTCTCCAAAAGTCTTGAGTGCTAACCCCTCTGGATACTTCATGCAGTGGAATTATGCCTTAAATTGCCAACCAGTAGCCCCTTTTGCATACTTTTTAAAATGGAATTTCAGATTCATTAGAACAAAAGGATGCACTTTTCTCGACCTTGGGAGCTTGTGATCGTTGGGAGATGAAAAGAGTAGTGACACTAAGGAAAACTATTGTCCAGAAAAATAAGCCTCTCCAAGGGGCACCAGGAATCCACAATAAAATCCCTGTTTCCAAGAAAATCCAGGCATTTCCATCAAAAAAGCCTGGAAAGATAAATAGAATGTCCTTAAAAGCCACAGGTTTTTAATAATACAAAATGTCTAAGTCCAGGGTAAACAAAGAGCTAAGAAAAACTAACATCTACTAACTCAAGTTTCTCAAGACCCAGGTCGTGACCTAGAGCCTGATCACAAGGTACTTTCAAAAGAGCTGCTTTTCCTGCGCCTGCGATGAGTTTATTTTGTAGAATTTACTTGGCTACAGAACTCAACAACTGCGAGAAATTTTAAAGCCAGGTGAATTACGATGACTCCTTCAGTTCACAGCAAGAAAAAATGGGGTTTGGGGGCTCATGTAAAAAGTGATGTCAATTTTTACATGATGTCATTTAAAAAGGGACGCCCTTCATCTAACAACCAAAATGAACCGGGCTGATTTGTTCAATCCAAAGTTAACACTTACTTTTTATCATATCATCCTTCCTCTCTCATCTGAATTCCCCAAAGTGATGAGTGAAGCTTTTCAAAATGGAATGGTTTCTTCATCTTCTATGCTTTCTGAATGAGCTATTTAAATATAGTTCTTTCTGATTTCAACCCTCTAGGAGGCAGAAGTCAACAGAACTCTCTTCCCTTTGTTGCACAAGCTATTTAAACTTGCTGCTACACCACATCCTTTCTCTGACCGGCTGACTTCCAGGAACTAACCTGTGGTTTTGAAAACAGTATTTTCCATAGCAGGCTGTATTAGTTTTTATTGATACTATTCATACATTCTGAAGGTGTGCCCCAGGGCTTTTACAATGGGCTACTAAAAAAAAAAAATCAAAGAGCAATAAACAAAAATCAGAAGTCTTGCTCAACCACCTAAATATTAATTCACTTGTTTTTGGACTTAGCTTTTTGTTCACTGAGATAGGCTCTGAAAATGTTAAAAGCAAGGACAAAATGAATTTCCCATGGTCCCTAAAGTGTATTTTGCACGATTTTTATAAATAATTCAAGAATATGTCATTTGGCTTTTTAATGTTCTGTTAAGTAACAGCTCCTGAGAATTAAGCTGTCACTACCAAGTCTCTATTCTCCCCTGGAACTAGCTCTGTAGCCTTTTCGATCTTCATCCAACAATGAGGGAAACCATCCTCATTTGTACTTGAGCATTTGTTTAATGTAAACTATTTTGATTTTTTAATGACTTAGAATAAATGATGTAAGGCAGGCAAAAAAAAATCATTAAGGAGCAGCCTCTCATCATGCTCATTAGAAGGGTTTTCTGAGCACTTTTAAAAAAAGTCATGTTGAGGTTGTGTCAGGGCTCAAGTTTCACAGCCATCTCCACTTTGAAACATAATATATAAAGCTGAGGTTTTTGTTTTAGCCGAAATCAAGTGTGTTTTGTGCTTAAGTGGGAAACAGTTCAACATTTAAACTGTGGTCAAGCTCTCCACTTTGAAATACAAGGATCCGAGGAAAGAACGATGGCTAGTTCGAGGCTGAAAGAGAATCTTTGTGAGATGTTACTGCCGTCCCTTTGGCTGCAGTGGCAACCAGTACTAATCTAAAGGTCAAGCTGGTAACAATGCTTTCTGAGTAGTGCGTCTTAACATCATTTAATAAAATCTATAAAACGAAAAGGCTAAATCCAACCTCCTCATACTGATAATTGTACAATTTCAATTGTGTTAATTACGTATTTATTACAGGCTCAGAATTAGGGCAATGGAGAATTTAGATAAGTATATTGATAGTGTCTTAATCCTTAAAGAACCTCATATGTGAATTTAAATAAATGTATAAGTGTCTTAATCCTTAAAGAGCTTAATAAGGGGTTGGCCGGGTGAATCATTAAGACAACAATGTAAATGCCTGACTATCGGTGTAAACAAGGGAAGGCAAGAGGAACCCACTTTAACTCTGAGTTCTCCAATTTTAAATTTCTAAAAAACACAAATGCTTTTTGTAAATACTGACACAATAAAAAAAATGCTATTGAGGCAGAGAGGATAAACATTTGATAAAGTGTATATTAGTGAGAATAGAATTGCCACACTGTTGCCACTCCTATCTTTCACATGGGAAGCCCCCCTGAGGTAGTTAGTAGATACAAAATTACTTGAAGTCAGATTATCTGGGTTCTACTTCAGCTGTGTAATTTGGAGCAAATCTCTTAACTGCTGGCTGCACTGAATTTTCTCGATGAGATTGGCCTTTCAGAGCTCTTCCGGCTCTACAATTCTCTGGTTTTTATGAATACTCTGTAAAGTTTGTGTTTGATCTGTGTGTATGTGTGTGTGCTACACAGAGAGATATCTACAAACCCTATATATTGTACTATGAACTAGTTACTATGGGCAACCACGACAGCCAATGTCCAGATTCCTCGCAGGTCTGGCATGGTCCAGGAGGACCTGAGACTAAGTTGTACCTCTGTCACGGAGTCAGATGAAGTTCTCCTTAGCTGTGACTCTGATTCTAGAACATGGAGTGGATGCTGAGGTGGTTAAGCTTGTGGGGCTGAAATCATGGCTCCTTCACTTCCCAGTTGTGTGGCTTTTGACAGTTAAATGACTTCCGTTTCCTTAATTGTAAAATGGAGAGATGGTAAAAAGATTAGCTCATATGGTTGCTGTGAAGGTTTTTATGACTTAATACAGGTAAGGCTAAAGCTCTTAGAAGCGTGTCTGGCACATAATACATATTCAATAAATGTTAATGTTATTATGAGATGGATATAGAGTGAACCTCTTATTAACAGAGATGGCTTGATGACCTGGAAACATTGGGAAAGCAATATTAACAGCTAACAGCCACACTGTGGATAATGAATAAGAAGAGGGAAGGCTAGTTGGTGCTATTAATAGAGTGGTGCCACAAGGCAGTGAAAATCCCCTAAGCCCTTGCTGTCCAGTATGGTCACCACCAGCCACTTGTGCCATGAAGCACTTGAAATGCATTTAGTCTGAAATAAGATGTGTTATAAATATGAAATACACACCGAATTTGGTAAAAAAAGAAAAAACAGGTAAAATATCTCATTCATAATTGTATATTGATTACATAGTCAAACAAGTATATCTTGCATATATTGGGTTAAATAAAATATAGTACTGAAGCTAATTTCACCTGTTTCTTTTTCCTTTTATAATGTGGCTATAAGAAAAGTTTAAATTACATGTGCTGCTTGCTTTACCTTTCTATTGGACTGTGCTGCTTTGAAGAGTTAAAGGAGCCAACTATCCCTGTCCTTAAATTTTTTTCCCCCGATAAGCCTCTCACTGAAGGCTAAATCACCCTGTGACTCTGTCCCAGAAAGTTCTATTCCCCTTCCTCCCAGATACGTTCCCAGAGAAGTCACTTTCTATAACTGCTACCAGCACTGAGCTCTACTCTGACTTATCATGGCTTTGCTGTGTGTCCTTTGGTGTGAGGATAAAGATTTCTGAAATGATGCTGAGTGACAGGCCAACCTGGCTTCAAGTACAGGCTCCCTTATGTCAAATTACCGATCCTCTCAGAGCCTCAGTTCACCATCTAGAACAGAAGGATAACGGTAACAATTGCCTATCTAATAGGGTCACAGTGGGAGATATTAATATACAGTATTTAGAGCAGTTCCTGGCACATAGTAAACCTCCAGTCAGTGTTACAGATTATTAACATCTTTGCCTGTAGTGTTTTTTGGGGTGAGGGGTCTGCATTAATAAATCTGTTTCAAGTTTAGGTGAAAACTCTACCCAAGCTATTCTGCTGATAATGATAAGACAATGGGATCACCAATGATTTTGCATTTGGGGTATTGGCATCCTTCATTTAAGGGAACTGATGGAGTAGAGATAGCAGCTGAAACTATTTTCTAGGGGCCAAGTGACAGTGAAGAGCAGACTTGGTGTACGTGAAGCTAATGAAGGAATGAGATCTCCTGGAGCTGTGGCATTTGGGATTGCTAAGGAGGGATTGAGCAAGGTGCATGGAGACCTGAATTGCTCATTCAACCTATGTCAGCCCCATTTTTTGCAAACAGAAAACACTAAATGCCTAAGCACACAATTGAAACAAAATGGAAATTCTGTTCCATGATAGACTGGAAGAGGCACTGGATTGAGCAAGGAAGCCTTCCTGCAGGAGGCGCTTAAAGAATGGGAGGAGAGAGACCTAGAGACTGCAGATTTGCCGACATCTCTGCCAACCCTGTGTCCTTGTCACCAGGTGAATCCATTTTGGACATAATCATAGTCAAAGGGGTCTGCAGAATCTTTCTGCTGACGTACATGAATGAAAACCCTTATTTATAGCTTAAAAGATGAGGTCAAATGCAACTTGAGCCTCGGGTTCCAATGCTCACCCTTGTAGAATATTTTTCTATATGGTAGACCTAGGTAAAATAATGCCACATTAATTCCTGATTTACTGCACTCCTTGTGGCCAAATGTTTTGTGTTAACATTCATATCCACAAAAGAGGAACATTTTTGGCAGATTATTGAATACTTCAAGGTAATAACCACCTTAAATGGATGAGAAATGGTAATTTAATCAATAAAGAAAACAGATGGAAAGAAAGAAAAAAGTTCACAGCAGAGATAAAAAGCCAGTCTCNATATATATAAGTATTTAGATGGTCATTAAGGTGTCATTTCAAATTGGGAAAGAAAAGATAGGTTAGTGAAAGTTGCTTAATTATTTTGAGAAAACCTGAAATGAAATAACAGCTAAAACTCTCATCCCACTCATCAGAATAAACCCCAGGTGGATAAAGGGCTGAATATAAAAAATGAAACTGTAAATTATCTAATTCTCCCTACTTTTCTTTATATTTAAAATTTTCATAGCAAAACAAGAATTAAACTATAAAGTACTAAGAAGAAAATAAGGTGAGAAAAGCTCAATCATGAAATTGAGAAAAGCTGTTTTAAGAATAATATTGATGACAAGGAACCAGTAAAGATGAATTTGAACACAAAACGTTCACATCAAAAACCGTCTTAAAGAGCAGAAGATAAACTCATAATGTTTTATATGTTGTATTATATATGAATAGTTAACCAACTTTCTCCTTCCCTACTTCCCTCCCTCCTTCCTCCTTCCATGAATGTTTATTGAGGATCTATTGTGTCAGATATCCTGTTAGTGCTTAGGGAATCACTATGAACAAAACAAAGTACCTCTTTCCTGGTGGTCCAGTGGTTAAGAATCTGCCTTGCAATGCAAAAGATGTGGGTTCAATCCCTGGTTAAAGAACCAAGATACCACATGTCTCAGGACATCTAAGCCTGCGTGCCACGTTGAGAAAGATCCCATGAGCCATAACTAAAACCTGACACAGACAAATAAAATTAATAAATATTGAAAAAGTCCCTGCTCTGATGGATCCTTTAGTGAGGGAAATGGGTAATAAACAAAATAAATAATTATTATATCAGATGGCAGGTGATATGCAGACAAATAAGTGAATTTGTTCATTTGCTGGGGCTGCTGTAACAAACTCAGTGGCTTAAAACCACAGAAATTTAATCTCTCATAGTTCTAAAGGCTAGAAGTCCAAAATCAAAGTGTCGGCAGGCCCTCCGAAGGCTCGAGGAGGTGATGCTTCCTTGTCTCTTCCTGGCTTCTGGTGGTTGCCCTCAGTCCTTGGTTTGTAGACACATCACTCCAATCTCTGCCTCTACTGTTGCATCATACTGTTCCTGTGCGTTTGCATGTGTCTCTCTGTTTCTTACAAGAATACCAGTCATTGGACTTAGGGTCTACCCTAGTGCAGTGTGACCTGATTTCAACTTGACTACATCTGCAAAGATTCCATTTCCGAAAAAAGTCACATTTACAGGTATAGGTGTTAGGACTTGAACATATCTTTTGAAGGAACACAATTCAACCCAGTACAGCAAGGTGGGGGAAACAGTGTTGGGGTTGGTTGCTGTGTTAAAATATGACCATCAAGGGGGTTGTCACTGATGAGGTGACGATTGATTAGAGAGGAGGAGGCCGTGAGGGAATGAGCTATGTGGGTATAGAAGGAAGAGCACAGTAATTGTTCTTAATCCAAATGAAACACTTGATAATAATAGCNCAAGGTGGGGGAAACAGTGTTGGGGTTGGTTGCTGTGTTAAAATATGACCATCAAGGGGGTTGTCACTGATGAGGTGACGATTGATTAGAGAGGAGGAGGCCGTGAGGGAATGAGCTATGTGGGTATAGAAGGAAGAGCACAGTAATTGTTCTTAATCCAAATGAAACACTTGATAATAATAGCTGAGACTTACTGAAAATATCTGTGTCTTGGACACTGTAATAATCAATGATTTAGGTATAGTATCTCATAATTTTCACAATCCTATAAGGTATTAATATTCTATAAGATAAGTCAATTATTATGTCCATATTAGAGATGAAGAAACTGAAGCTCAGGAAGCTTAAGTAATTTGTCCAAGTTTTCACATCTGGTAAACTGAGAACCAAGTCCCTACCCTACTGTCTGCAGAGTCTAAGTCAATAGAATAATGAATGTAAAAGAATTCCTAAGTGATAACTTTTTAGGAGTTCACCCTCAGTAGTAATTAGTGCAAATCAGAACAACAGGGAGATTTTTTTGACATCAACTTTACCATCATTAAAAAGATTGAGGATAAGAGTACATCCTGTATTACTCCATTCATATGACATTCTAGAATAAATTAAACTAATCTCTGACAAGGAAAAAAAAATCAGAGCAGTGACTGCCTTTTGAAAGGGGAGGGGCATCCCAGGTATGAAGCGGCATGAAACAACCTTCCAAGGTGATGCAAATGTTCTATATTTTGACAGGGGTTTGGGTTACATAGATGTGTGCATTTGTCAAAACTCATCAAAGCACATACTCTTATGATTCATTCATTTCACTACATGTTCATTTTATCTAAAAAAGGAATTAAATATTAAACTCTAGTTAATGACAAGCATGCTAAATCATTTAGGAATAGAGTTAACTGAAGCTGCAACTTACTTTGAAGTGCTTAAAAAGTTAAGATGGGCTGATGGATGGATGGATAGATGGATGGATAGACATGTAATAAAGTCAATATAGCCAGCTGTTAACAATACTGGAACTTAGGTGATAAGGATGTGCATGTTCAATGTACAAGTCTTTGAGCTTTTCTTTATGTTCAGGAGTTTTTACAATAAAATATTGGAAGAAGAACATGATTGGATGAGGGAAGAATGTAGACAACTAAAATAATGACTAATATTTACTGAGTGCTTACTATGTACTGGGCCTTGTACTGCATGCAATACATCTCTATTATCTCTGTCTTACAGATGAAGACAATCAGGCCCATAAAGGTTGGATAACTTGCCCAAGGTGACACAGCTTGCAAGTAGGTGATATAGGCTGTGAATCCTGCCTGATGATACTGGCCAGGCTCTATAAGGAATTAGTATGGAGAAAAAAATCTACTTCTGCTTTATTGACTATGCCAAACTGGAAAATTCTGAAAGAGATGGGAATACCAGACCACCTGACCTGCCTCTTGAGAAACCTGTATGCAGGTCAGGAAGCAACAGTTAGAACTGGACATGGAACAACAGACTGGTTTCAAATAGGAAAAGGAGTATGTCAAGGCTGTATTTTGTCACCCTGCTTGTTTAATTTATATACAGGGTATATCATGAGGAATGCTGGGCTGGATGAAGCACAAGCTGGAATCAAGATTGCCAGGAGAAATCTCAATAACCTCAGATATGCAGATAACACCACCCTTATGGCAGAAACCGAAGAAGAACTAAAGAGACTCTTGGTGTGAAAGAGGAGAGTGAAAAAGTTGGCTTAAAACTCAACATTCAGAAAACTAAGATTGTGGCATCTGGTCCCATCACTTTATGGCAAATAGTTGGGGGAACAGTGAGAGACTTTATTTTTCTGGGCTCCAAAATCACTGTAGATGGTGACTGCAGACATGAAATTAAAAGACACTTCCTCCTTGGAAGAAAAGTTACAACCAACATAGACAACATGTCAAAAAGCACAGACATTACTTTGTCAACAAAAGTCCATCTAGTCAAAGCTATGGACTCCATATGGATATGAGAGTTGGACTATAAGGAAATGATGTGAGAGTATGGTGTGAGAGTTGGACTATAAGGAAAGCTGAGCATCGAAGAATTGATGCTTTTGAATTGTGGTGTTGGAGAAGACTCTTGACAATCCCTTGGACAGCAAGGAGATCCAACCAGTCCATCCTAAAGGAGATCAATCCTGAGTATTCATTGGAAGGACTGATGCTGAAGCTGAAACTCCAATACTTTGGCCACCTGATGTGAAGAGCTGACTCGTTTGAAAAGACCCTGATGCTGAGAAAGATTGAAGGTGGGAGGAGAATGGGACAACAGAGGATGAGATGGTTGGATGGCATCACCGACTCAATGGACATGAGTTTGAGTAATTTCTGGGAGTTGGTGATGAATAGGGAAGCCTGGCATGCTGCAGTCCATGGGGTCACAGAGTCGGGCATGACTGAAGTGGGAGAATCTTGTTGATAGTTTATCTAATTAGAATGTGGCTGCACCTGGAGTAGCCTAACTCCAAAGTCCACACACTTTATATCCTTCTTGAATTTTCTTTGGGGTGGCTCCTGAAATTCTGGCAAGCACAGCTGAAATTCAGAGGAACAGCATGTAGTGGCAATAGGTAAAAGGTTGTGGGAAATGATGCGGGGCTGGTGGATATGATGGAGAAAGACGAGATCACTTTTGTACAATGAGTTTAGGAGGTTTTGGGGACATCCAGGGAGAGATGGCGAGAGCGGGACTAGAGCAGAGGTCCATTAAAGCCTTAGCAATGAGAAGAGCAGAGAGTCCTGAGGACAGAGACTCATTTAAAGAGCTGATGGAAAAAGAGCATGCAGCCAAGCTGAGGGTCGAAGAAAAAGCAGACGAAAGTGGTGTCATAGAGATCAACATTTGTTGTGTATCCCAATTTCACACCATTTTCACTTAAGAACATCTGGTCTTGTGTTGGAAAATGCCCAAACAGCTCTATGTAGCCTGCCTTCTATAGGAACATATGAGAAAATATCCTCATGACTTATATTCACCATATATATTTTTTTAACAAGACAAAGGAAAAGCAAGTTCACTTCAGGAACCATAACATTGTTTCATGGTGAAGTGCAGGTTCTTTCATATTCCAGTAATTCCTCTTTTTCTCCAAGAACTTTTCCAGCCATAGATTACTTTGACTATAAGCCAGAACACTTTGAATGCTTTAGAAGAAACAAAGTGTCAAATGGCATCTGTTTTATGGTGACTTCTGTTCTTTTGTTGCTTTGAGTAATTTATGTAGAATTGTGCTTAAAGGACAATCCTATTTAGACACTCTATGTTGGAGGTCTGGGATGGTTTTTCAACTGACTTGTTGGAAGCAATTATAATTACTATCTATAATATTGGTTTTTAAAGTGTATCAAATTTGATTTTAGTACAGTCATTTGACAAAAGCTTAAGCATCTCTAATTTGCTTAAATTGCTTTGGCTACCAAACCAGGGATATTATTAGCGCTATTTCTAGGAGCTGCTCAAAAGCATCAACTTGGGAAACACTGTTACAGCCATTGCTTCTAATTTATTTCAAGCATACTCCATGGTTATCTGCATTGAATAATTTGAAAACAGCCATAGTTTAACTTAATGCATAAGTACGCTATTTTAATTTTGACAGGGCTCTTAAATTTTAGGTTGGAGACTGACTATTGAAAATAATTGGAAATCAGTATACCTGTTTTGGGCTTCCCAGGTGGCACTAGTGGTAAAGAACCCGCCTGCAAGAGATGTGAGAGACACGGGTTTGATCCCTGGGTCTGGAAGATCCCCTGGAAGAGAGCATGGCAGTCCAGTCTGGTATTCTTGCCTAGAGAATCCCATGGACAGAGGAGCCTGGCAGGCTACAGTCCATGGGGTTGCAAAAAGTTGGACAAAACTGAAGCGACTTAGCACAGCACAGCAGCATACTTGTTTAAGGGTAAAAGCATATCATCAGTAATTTTTCTAAAGACCAAAACTTCATGATGTCCCCAGGGTTTTAGGTCCTGATTTATGTTATACTGTGGTTGATTCAGACAAAATTTAAGTCAGAGATTTATCCTCTTTAATATTGATAATTGGAAGCAGTATTTGAATAAATAGCAATTCTTTCTTGAATATGAAAAATATCTTAAATCAGAAACCAAGAACATTGTTTTTGCTTTGTCAGTTTGAGCAACTTTCACCTCCTTTCTTCCTGGCCCAACAGTGTGATCTTCCCCACATTTCAGGCTATAACTGAAACATGGTTTAAACTTTTACTTGTAGGTACATTATTAACAATGAGCACTTCTTTAAAAAACTTTGACTACCTTGGTGGTGGTGGTGGTGGTGTGTGTGTGTGTGTGTGTGTGTGTGTGTGTGTGTTTAGCACTGTGTTCTTAAAGTGTGGTCAAGTGAGGTTCTACCAAGTAACCTTCAGGGCACTAGCCTATTGTATAATAATCTCCTAGCTATAAGTACAGATTCTGTAAGATAGTGAGTGTCAGCAGCAAATCATCACATCATTCTTGACAAAACCAACATCGCTCTATCAATTAGTCTGTGTGTGTCTTATGATGAGATGACCAGTTAGTAGGGGTTTTAGCTCTGCTGAATTGATTTTTTAATCATCACCCTAGGCAAGGACCAGTCTAAGCAAGAAAATAATGGCAAAGCCACTATTGAATTCTGGTCTGAGCTTGCTAGTAAATTTGCTATGTGACCTTGAGCGTCAACATTAAACTCTGCTAGTCCTTCACCTGTAAGGGGTGAGAACCACAGCCTCCTTTCCCTATTAAAGGTTTGTTTTACCCTACAGAGAAATCAAGAAGCCAGATCCTTGGGCAGTACAAGGATCCAGTAGTGGATCTCTTCCATAACTTTTTGTTGAAGGTTAAGTCAGTGATAGGGAAGTCTGGCTGGAGACAGTTTGGAAAATTACAGGACATTAATTCATTGCTTGGACAGCTGATTATTTATTTATTTAGTTTTGGCTGCACAGTATACAAGATCCTAGTTCTCTGGCCAGGGATGGAAGCCACAGTCCCCTGCGTTAGAAGCATGGAGTCTCAACCACCGGACCACCAAGGAAGTCTCAGACAGCTGGTTATTTTAGAGGAAGGATTATCCAGACTTCATGATGGGGAAACCCTAAATTGAAAGCATCTAGATTCAATCCTAAAGTGTAAGTGCATATTATTTTTGCAAATTTCCAGGATGTCTTGGTTTGTCCACTGAAATCCTGACTATTGAACTAGATAGGTAAATACCTGCCAAAGCAGATTGTGTGATCTTAAGCAATTTTCAGGATGGAAAATATCAATTACTCAAGCTAGAAGGGAAATGGAATGAACATTCATAGGGTGCTTACTATGTGCTGGTTGTTTTATACATATTATCTCATTGGATCATCACAAGAATCCTGGGAAATAGGAGTTATACCCACTGAGATTCAGAGCAGTTACCTATTGTATTTTTTTAGCTTACTGTAATTTTGGCCAAGATCACAAGTCTATTAAAATAATAAAAAATTAAATACCACTTTTTTTTCTTTTTTCTTTTCAATTTTCATTTATTTTTTAAAATTTTATTTTATTGAAGCATAGTTAATCTACAATGTTGTGTTAGTTTCTGGTGTATAGCGAAGTGATTCAGTTATATATATATGTATTATTTTTCATAATCCTTTACATTATGGTTTATTACAGGTTATTGAATATAATTCCCTGTGCTGTATAGTAAGGCCTTGTTGCTTATCTATTCTACATATGCTAGTTTGCATCTACTGATCCTAAACTCCCAGTCCATCCCTTCTCCAACCCCTCTTGGCAGCTACAAGTCTGTTCTCTGTTTGTGAGTCTGTTTCTGTTTCATAGATAAGTTCATTTTAGATTCCGCGTATAAGTGATATCATATGGTATTTGTCTTTCTCTGTCAACTTACTTCACTTTATATGATAATCTCTAGGTCTATCCATGTTGTTGCAAATGGCATTATTCCACTCCTTTTTGTGGTTGAGTAGTATTCTCTTGTGTCTATATACACCATATCTTTAACCATTCAGCTGTTGATGGACACTTAGGTTGTTTCTTGTCTTGGCTATTTGTAAGTAGTGTTGCCATGAACACAGGGGTGCACATATCTTTTCAAATTATAGTTTTGCCTGGATTTATGCCCAGGAGTGGGATTGCTGGATCATGTGGCAACTCTATTTTTAGTTTTTTTGGCCATGCCTCATGGCTTGTGAGATCTTAGTCCCTCAACTAAGGATTGAATCCATTCCTTTGGCAGTGAAAGCGCGAAGTTCTTACCATGGACCCCCAGGGAATTCTTTATTTTTAGTTTTTTAAGGAATCGCCAAACTGTTTTCCATAGTGGCTGTACTAGTTCACATTCCTACCAACAGTGTAGGAGGCTTCCCTTTTCTCCACACTCTCTCCAGAGTTTATTGTTTGTGGACTTTCTAATGATGGCTATTCTGACTGGTGTGAGCTGGTACCTCATTGTAGTTTTAATTTGCATTAAATGCCACTTGAGAGAAACTTTACTTGATATTCTGTGAAAAGTAAACTTGCCCCTACCACCACCTCCACACACTATTTCTATCAGTGTTTACTGTGTGACACTTATCCAGATTTATAGCATTTGCTTATTTGCTCATCCCTTGCTTATTTTCCCAACTAGAATGTAAACTTTGTAAGGTCTGGGACTACCCCAATATCAGTCTTGTTCATCTCTCTGTCTCCAGTGCCTGACTTGGTGACTGACACAGAGTGGACACTCCATAAATATTGCTTTAGTGAACGAATGAATGAAAAATCTTGTCTGACACAGAACTCTTTTTATTTCTACAACGTAGCACTGACTCGTATGTTTAGAAATGGAAAAGTTGAGACTCGGAGATGTTGAATAACTCGTCCAGGAGGTCTGATATAGGTCAGACCATGAAAGCTGATTGTGGTCCAAAGACCTGGATTATGTTAATCACAGTATCAACTCACACTGGCCCAAAGTTGCATGTTTGGTTTGCTCTAGAACCATCAAATACTCAGTACAAAGGGTGTGGGATCAAGGACATAAGTGAGGGAGTGGATACAGTTTCCAATGACCCTGTTTCTTGCACAGGTCTGGTGGTCAAGGCGGTCCTCCAAGGGTGAGAAACCTGCCAAGTGGGAAGAGCCCTGGAGCCAGGCTTGCAACCTTCTGTAACACTTTGCTGGGAGTAGCCACATCCTTCCTCCAGGGGCTTCCCACTACAGCAGGCAACTCTTGGCTGCATTATTGGTGCCATGCTGAAGGCTTCTCTGTCCTACTGGGTTTTTGGGCTCCCCAAATGTGACAGCTGGTTAGTGGCAGAGCAAATTCAGCTCTCTTGGCTGAAAGCCAGACTCATGTCACAATGCATACTGATATAGGTTGCTATTACTGCCCACCATAGTAGGAGATGATGTGATCATTATCTGGTAAATATCCACATAGGAGAAGAAAGGAAGAGTGGGTTTGGGGGCTGCAAGAGTAAAGTCAGAATCATGAGGTTATGGTCCAGAAATGACCCACAGTGGAAGAAAGTGTGTGACCTTGGGGAATTTACTTAACCTCTCTGTGACCCAGTATCCTTATCTATACAAGGAGAATATGGGACAGTTTTTAACACCCTCAGTTTCAACTCATTTTTCCATTAAGTGGAGATAATGAGGGCTAATGTGAGGTTTTCATGAATAATAAGACATAAAAATTTAGCAAATTCTTGCTCCATAGCAAGCACCCAATAAATGTTAGTTGTTATTATGAATACTAAAAAATAAAAAGGAGTGATTGATGAAAATTAAATGAGTTAATATCTGTAAAGCACTTAGAATAGTGTCTGACACATAGTAAACTCTATATTTGAACCTGTTAAATAAGACAAATAAAAGTGAAATAGGATACCAAAAAAGAGAG
>SJYV01012361.1:9772-21418 GCA_006410875.1 Neotragus pygmaeus | reverse complement strand
ACCACAAGCACTGAGCCTGAGTTCTAGAGCCTGGGAGCCACAACTACTGAAGCCTGGGAGCCTAGAGCCCATGCTCTGCAACGAAAGACGCCACTGCAATGACAAGCCTGTGCACTGCAACTAGAGAGTAACCCCCACTTGCCGCAACTAGAGAAAGCCGGTGTGAAGCAACAAAGACCCAGAGCTGCCAAAAATAAATAAATCTTTTTTTAAGAAAAACTATGTGAAGGTGGCCATATACAAACCAGGAAGAAGTCTCACCAGACACTGAACATGACAGCAACTTGCTCTTGGACTTCCGGCCTCCAGAACTGTGAAAAAGTAAATGTCTGTCATCTAAGGCATCCAGTCCGTGGGGATATCTAGTGGGCAGCAGAATATGGGTCTGGAATTCAGGAGAAAGGTCTAGACTAAAGATATAAATTTGGTGTCATCAGCGTATAGACAGTAGTTAGTCATGAAATGATGCATTCATCAAGGAGGTAAAGTAGATGACAACAGAAGAGGTCCAAGGACAGAACTGTGGGGCTCTCAAATATTAAAAGTTGACTTGATGATGAGAAACCAGCAATGGAGGGTGAAGAAAAGCTGCCACTTAGGGAAAAGGGGAAGCAAGGGATTGTAGCATCTAGAAACCAAGGAATGAAAGTGTATCAAGGAGAGGGAATGACTTTATCAAATGCTGCCATAAAGGGGAGGACAGAACATCCTGACAGATTCATCAACACTGTGTGATGCTTTTGCCTCTGATAGCTTCAATTTACTCTGTAAGTAGGTCAACCCTTGAGAGGCAGTGGTGGAATGGGGAGTGCTGCGGAGATCGCAAGTGGGGAGATTTAAGAAGAATGAGCACAGTTTGAGAACATCTTCGGGGACCTGAGAGAATGGGTAGGATTGTTGGGCAGTGCAGAGTGCCTTTCTGAGACATCCGAAAGGCCACTGGCTTCACAGTTGCTGGAGGGGAAAAGACTGTTAAGGGTTAATAAAGTTTTTTTCCACCTATTTAAAAATGAGAACAGCAGATCCTTGTTTAAGGCCTCAAAGACAGTTTCAAGATAAGAAAGAACAGAATGCTGACAGTCTAGGAGAGGCCACTTGGACCTCAGGGGGTGTCATGTAGCAATGGACAGCTGTAAGAAATCACACAGCCAGAGCTCGCTGACCCAGCTTTTATCCCCACACAAAGAGCTGCCCCTGGAGCTCTTTGACACTGGGCTGCACCAGGTGACTGACGTTGCTTCCCATTTCCTGGCTGGCCTCAAGGAGCATGTATACATGTGTCTAGTATATGGCAAGGGGAATCGGGAATGAGACCCAGATGGCTGTGCTCTGACAGCCTCACAGATGCATTCCCTGCCTTGCTGAGGAGAGCACTAGCACGAATATTTCATCCTTTTGGAGCACCATTCTAAGTGACCACTTAGTGAATGTCCAGAAAGAACTGAGGCTCTGAGACGTTAAGTAACTTGCTAATAGACATACCAGCAGGAAGCAGTAGAGCCAGAATCCAGCCCCACGGAGACTGACCAACACCGTATAAAACAGAGTGGGTGTTTGCCATGTCGGTGCCAGGCCATGCGCTAAGCACTTCATGTGGATTATCTCATTTCATCCTCACTACAACCTATTAAGGTTGACACCATTATTAATCTCATTTTACTAATGAGGTCAAGTAACTTAAGCCAGATCACATAGCTAAGAAGTGATAGAGGGCACTTTTGAACTCAGGAGAGGGGTTAGGATCAGGAGAGCTAGTCCCAGTGTAGATAGATGTGAAAAGAAATGGATGTTTCTTGTAAGCATGTGGGTTTTCTCTTAAAGGGCCCTTAGCCCCAGCAGTAATAAGGGCTCTGTAGTCCAGAGTAGAGGACCAAGCTGGAGGCCTGAGAGCAGAGAGAAATTTGCACTGGGCGGGGGTGTGGGGAGAGAAATCAGTGGGAGGTGAGAAAGTGGAGACAATGAGCCCAGACCACTCTCTGACGAAGCTTGACTGTGAAAGGAAAGAGAGATGTGATTTAGAGCCAAGAGAGAAAGAAATCTTTTAAGATGGGAGAGATCTGAGCATGTGTATGACCTGAGGCAATGGAGCAGGAAAGGGGGATGATACAGGTGAGAAAAGGGGTGGACTGAGCTAGTATCTGACTCAAGGGAGGGACCAGCCTGGGTAAAGAGGAGTGGCCCCTCCTCCTCGAAGACTAGATGCAAGTTAGTGCAGAGGGGTGTCAGTCAAGTTTGTAGATTCAGGAAAGTACAGCTCCCCATCTTCCCCATACCTCATGCCTTCTCTTTTCCCCATGACATAAGATGGTTTGTTTAGAGTGAGGGAAATGCAGATGGTGTTGGGTGCCAGAAAAGTGGCAATAAATGAGCTATGTATATGAATGATCTGCAGTGTGCCAGGCCATTTATGTGCATACCTGTCATTCTTCACAGCAACCCGCAGGGTAGATATGGTCACCCCCAGCTTGTCCATGAGGAAGCAGAGATATTCAGAGGCATAGGAGCTTGGGAAGAGCTGAAGGATGACAAAGAGAGGTAGCTGATGCAGGACAGGTGAAAGCCAAAGGAAAGTTCTGAGGCCTGAGCTGAACTGGGCTCTCCTAACTGTGGGCTGGCACTTGTTTCTCCCACTGTGCCCCTTGCTTCAGCTATGGTCATCCTCCTGGAAGAGAGGGGGATGCTGACAGATGATCAGACTGAGGCAGAGTTGGGGGCCAGACTGACAGACAGAGGCCAAGGAGCTCAGGTGCTGGTAAGAATGCAATTCAATTGGTCACAGGAGGCCTCTAGGGTGAGGGAAGGATGTGAAGTTGGGAGAGGGTGGATAGGCTGGGAAAAGAGGGTGGCTCATGGTTCTGAAAGTCTGCTGGAAGTTAAAAGAAGAGTCTCTGTGGGAAGGCGAGAAAATGGAAAGAACAGAAAGTCATGGTCTGGTCTGAGAGTGAGATTTTGGAGTTGGACAAGTCAGAAGAGGAGGTGTACCCAGAGATGGCAAAGCCAAAGTTATGTACGTGGGCATGTGAGTGAGGTTGTGAGTGATACCCTGGAGGAACCCTGAGCCTGGTGTTTGGGGGGGTGCCCACTTAGATACTGGAATCTCTTTGGACGATGGCAACCTCATCCGTTCTTGTTCTCACGGTTGGAGAGAGTGAGCCACCTACATTAGGGAAGAGGACCAGGAAGGTTAATCATCAGGAAAAGTGCGCAAACCAGGCTTTCCTCACATCCAAGGTCACCACAGTGGCTTTTAAATTTGTTAATCAAATCAGCCATGCCACGTGGCTTGCGAGATCTCAGTTCCCTGATCAAGGATTGAACTCTGGCCATGGCACGGAGAGCACCGAATCCTAACCACCAGGCCATCAGGTGGTTTTTTAACTGACAGCATTGAAATAGTACTTTACCATCTAGAAAGTGTGTCTCAATTGACATATTCTACTGCATGAAGTTTAGGCCGTCTCTTAACGTATTTTCACACCCAGGTAGCTTGGAAACAAATTATGTTGGTTTGCATAGAGTTAGAAATGCATTTCACATCATTTTAAAAAGCTATTTTAACTCTCCTGGTATCTGAGACATAAAGCCCACTCATCTTTTGTTCATTCCTCTTCTGTCCCTCACCTGCATAAACAAACAAACAAACACTCCTATTATCACATCCTCCTTTTTAGATCACATGCCTCTGCGGTGCCTGTTGCCCCAATGAGCTGAAAGACCAGATTTAAGGCTTCTGGCCTAATACTTTTTTCCTACCACATGAGGGCAGACTTTTTAACAAAAAAAAGAGGAAACAACTGTTTACCTTATACTATATAGAACTGAAACAGTGCTGGGGATGTATCGTACAACGTGATGACTATAGCCAACAATGCTGTTTTGCATATTTGAACATTGCTAAGAGGGTATGAAAAGTTCTCACCACGAGAAAAAAGAATTGTAACTACGTGAGTTGATGGATGTTACTTTTTTTTTTTTTTTTTTACCATGGTGACCATGTCCCAATAACCACCTATATCACATTATTATGTTGTACACCTTCAACTTAGACAGTGTTATGTATCAATTCTATTTCAATAAAACTGGAGGAAAAAGGAAGAAGAAAGAAAATAATGAGAAGTTATATTAAATCCAGATTTTCTGTGGTTTCTAGGCCTTGACAAATCTAGCGGTTTCCTCAAGCCTGCAACAATTCCTACGCACACTCCATCAGGGGATGAACTAGCCCCTTTCTTCCCTGCCTTGCTTCTTTTCTTCTTTCCTCTGTCATTCCCTTACTCCCATAAATATCTGTGGAACATTTACTCTTAGTAGGGTTGTCAGACAAAATACAGGATGCCCAGATTTGAACTGCAGATAAATGACAAAAATTTTGTAGTATAAGGATGTCCCATGTGTATACTATAAAATATTTGTTGTTCAGGAAATACAAATTTAACTGGGTAGCTTGTGTTTTTGTTTTTGGCCACACCTTGCAGCTTGTGAGATCTTAGTCTCCTTACCAGGAAACGAACCCATGTCCTTGGCACTGAAACTGAGGAATTCTAACCACTGGACCATCAGAGAATTCCCAACCTGTGTTTTTGTTAAATCTGGTGACCTTAACTCTGGGCCAAGAGCAATGCTGGAAGCTGCAGGGTAGGGCTAGGTCTAGAGGTCGGAGCTCCTAGTGGAGGCATGCCTAAGATAGTAAGCAGTGCAATGTGAAAGCCATGGGTCCATCCAGGAAGATGACCTCAGTAACCTCACCTTCAGTGCTGCCTCTCACTTCTTCAGCCTGCAGAACCCAACTTGAGGATCTCTTCCCTGGGACAGCTGTCACCTCAATGCCTTGTATCCTCACACTGTGATTGGCATTTCTGTCTCATCCACCAGACTATTGGGGAACTAGACGTCAGAGATTTTTGTTGTTGTTCACGTCTGTTTCCCAGTGGTGAACGCAGTGCCTGGCACAGAATAAGCATGGAGTGTTGTGGGAGCACAGACAAGGGGCATCTTATTCAGATGGGGGTCATCTAAGCTGAGACCTTAGCATACTGAAAAGCAGAGACTACTTTGCCAACAAAGGTCCGTCTAGTCAAGACTATGGTTTTTCCAGTGGTCATGTATGCATGTGAGAGTTGGAATGTGAAGTAAGCTGAGTGCTGAAGAACTGATGCTTTTGAACTGTGATGTTGGAGAAGACTCTTGAGAGTCCCTTGGACTGCAAGGAGATCCAACCAGCCCATTCTAAAGGAGATCAGCCCTGGGTGTTCTTTGGTAGGAATGATGCTGAAGCTGAAACTCCAGTACTTTGGCCACCTGATGCAAAGAGTTGACTCATTGGAAAAGACTGTGATGCTGGGAGGGATTGGGGGCAGGAGGAGAAGGGGACAACAGAGGATGAGATGACTGGATGGCATCACTGACTCGATGGATGTGAGTCTGAGTGAACACTGGGAGTTGGTGATGGACAGGGAGGCCTGGAGTGCTGCGATTCACGGGGTTGCAAAGAGTCGGACACGACTGAATGACTGAACTTTAAGCTGAGACCAAAGGGTGAGTAGGGCAAAGTCAGGGTGTGTGTGTGACTGGGGTGGGTTTGCCGGTTGCAAGCAGTATTGGATGTAGGGAAAAACATTATGTGCAAAGATCTAGAGTAAGTGTGGCTAGCTTTGGGGAGTGCTACATCTCCTAAGATTTCAGTGCGAACTCTGAAACCCCCATCTTTACCAAAGCCTTCTACATTTGATCTGACCACATCTAGGCCTTTAAGTTCTTTCTGTGCTTTGAGGCTCCCTCTGCCTCGCCTTCCCCTTCCCCCCATGCCCATCACTATTCCACTCTCTTTGTTATGCTCACTTCCCAACTGAGCTTATGTTCAGTCACACCAGAACTGAACTCTGAGGTCCTCTGGCCAATCCCAGGCTTTGGGGAAACCGCACACCTCCAACTCTCAAGTAAAAGTCAGGCACTGGCTAATTTTCTTATAATTTCCTGCTAATCTTGGCCAAGCCTTGACTGTATGATATATGGCAAGAACCTGAGCTGTAGAGTCATATAAACATGGGTTTGAATCCTGACTCCTCTTACTGTCACTATGGCCTTGGACAAGTTCCTCATCATTAAAAGTTTGTTTCCTCTTCTGTAAAATAGGAATACCAATACTATCTACCGTCAAGAGTTGTTGAGAAAATTCAAAGTAATATAGGCAGGGACTTCCCCCCTGGTCCAGTGATTAAGACTCTGCACTTCCACTGCAGAGGGCATGGGTTCAATCCCTGGTTGGAGAACTTAGATTCCACATGCCATGCAGCACGGTAATAATAATAGTAATAATAATAGGCAAAGAACAATAAACTCAATGGATCAGGGACCTAATAAGACCTAAAACAATAAAACTCTTAGAAGACATGAGACAAAAACTTCACAACATTGGATTTGGTAATGATTTCTTGGATATGACATCAAAGGCGTGAGTAACAATAGGAAAAAATAGACCAATTGAGCTTCAATGAAAAATTTAAATTAGTGCATCAAAAGATACTATCCACAGAATAAAAAGGCAACCCACATAATGGGAGAAAATATTTGAAAATCATATATCTGATATTTAGAATATAAAGAGAATTTCAAAGACTAAACAATAAAGAAAACAAGCAATTGATTCAAAAATGAACAAAGAATCTGAATAGACATTTCTCCAAAGAAAAATACAAATGGCAATAAACATAAAAGATGCTCAACATCACTAATCATTCAGTTCAGTTCAGTTCAGTCGCTCAGTTTTGTCCGACTCTTTGCGACTCCATGAATCACAACACGCCAGGCCTCCCTGTCCATCACCAACTCCCAGAGTTCACTCAGACTCACGTCCATCGAGTCAGTGATGCCATCCAGCCATCTCATCCTCTGTCATCCCCTTCTCCTCCTGCCCCCAATCCCTCCCAGCATCAGAGTCTTTTCCAATGAGTCAACTCTTCGCATGAGNTGCAACATTTGAATTTAATGGGACTGGTTGCTTTGTATTAATTAATTGCAGATTGATTCCTGCCTGTATTTGTTGAGATTCACATAGGTGATTATTCAATAATAGGAGAGCTATTAAAACTCGTGCCATGATTTCTTGAAGAGCCACATGATATCATACAGAAAATGAACAGCTATGCTAAAGAAAGGTCAGAGAGACTAAAGAAAATGAGGTTTGAATATGTGGAGAGTCATGGTGAGGTCACTGTGCGTGCATGCATGCTAAGTCGCTTCAGTCGTATCTGACTCTTTGCAACCCTATGGACTGTAGCCCATCAGGTTCCTCTGTCCATGGGATTCTCCAGGCAAGAGTACTGGAATGGGTTGCCATTTCCTCCTCCAGGAGATCTTCCCTAGCCAGGGATTGAACTGGTATCTCTTAAGTCTCCGGCATTGGCAGGTGGATTCTTTACCACTAGGACCTCCTGGGCAGCCCTGCCTGCAGCTAAGTCACAGTCTTGGTAGGTGATGAATGACTGAAATAGTTACATTGTATCTTCATGGACACCATGGACTCTGAGGTCTGGGTGGGACAGAAATAGAGTAATGACTAATTATTCGGCCACCACTCAACAAGACTGTCACTCAAGTTAGGAGGCAAGAGTAATGAGTAGTGCCAGGTTTCTGAGTAGATTAAATGGAAAATGGTGTGGATACAGTCAAGTGAGATATGAAGGAAGGGGTAGGTTCAAGGCCAGNAATTATCTTAGAAAGATTGCAGTCAGCAGATAAAAATGGGACTGTGGAGTCTTCTGAATTAACTAACACTGAGAACATGAATCAGTCTTTCATCTTTTATTATTTCATCCTTTTCCTTTGAAGTAAACTTAAAAATAATCTTTTTGCCAACTCTTGAAAATGAAATATTCACTATATCACTCTTACTCCTTATTAAAAACTGGTATTAGTGTGCCTTTATACTGAAGACATCAAAGAAACTATGGAGTATACTTGTATAAACATAAGGAAGCCTGAAGTATATTGTTTGTTTTTCTATGGAATAAATGCAAAATCATGATACTTCATTGTTGTGCATTTACTGAATTCTACTTGGATTTTTTGAAAGAAATTTTCCTTCCCTTTTTGATTCAATTTTTGTTGAATGGATGAAATATGTGGTAATTTGTTTATAGCATTTTGAGATCAGTTCCACTTCTCATCCTTGATAATGTCCACCAAGTGGACTACTGCGTTAGTTTACTTTTTCCAGTGGCCTTGGGTTTTAATAGTTTTATTCCACTAATAGTATCTAACTATATAATCATGCAAGTACATCTGGATGTTATCTGTTCATCCCACATTTTAAACTGTCAGTATATCCTGGTACATGTTGCAGACACCATTGATTGCCTACCATCACCACCTCTTGCACAATAACCGAACCCCAATTTGTACTGGTTTGAGGCACTGTAGGTTTCAACAGAGGCTCGATCCCTTCTAGCTCAGTCCATTACCCAGCTAAGCTGGCCTTGGTAAATTAAATTAAAACTTATTTTATTTTTTTTAGAGCAGTTTTAGATTTGTTATTGACTCTCTCTAGCTGGGGTCCAACAACGGTCCTCCTGCCCAGTGTCACTGGAGCCAACAGAAGGAGACCAAGTTCAGTTCAGAGGCAAAGAAAGCAAAGGAATGCTCTGATCAGAGTGGGGAGGTGCGAGCTTGTGCTGTAGAGCACACATCTGTGGGCAGGGCTGCTTTATAGGGCGTTGTCAGCGGGCAGGGGCCAGGATTTCTCACGGGTGGGGAATGGTTGTACTGCTCACAGCACTCAGTCCAGATCCAAGTGCTGGGCACAACGCTTCTGCACTTGGCCTGCCACCGCCATCTTGGGTTGCAATGTCATGTACAGAGCTTCTGCACAGGGCCCGCTAAGCTGAGGTGTCAGGCACAGCCATTTCACGCTAGGACTCTGTTCTGAAGTGCTAGATGCTAGGCCTCCATACATACCCTCCCAGGAACAAGTGAAACTAGACTAAGCACAAAGGACAAGAGAAGGAAAAAAAGGGTTAGACTTCATTTTATTACCTAGATTCTATTTTTATCTCCTGGGAATTGTTAATGGCCTTTGCCAGTGACAGATTCACAGCAATAGGTATAGAGATTTTTCTGTTTACCTCTGCTCCCACCTATGCACAGCCTCCCTCCCGCTCTTCCCTGTTACCCACATCCCCTCCAGCATGGTATGTTTGTTACATTTGTTGAACCTATGTTGTCACATCATTATCAGCCAAAGTCCATAGTTTGCATTACCATTCACTCTTGGTGTTGAACATTCTATGCATTTGGACAAATGCTTAATGACATATATCCATAATCATGGTATCATACAGAATATTTTCACTGCCCTAAAAATCTTCTTTGCTCTGCCTATTCATCCCTCTCTGACCCCCAACTCCTGGCAACTACTGACTGATCTTTGTAATATCTTCATAGTTTTCCTTTCTCCAGAATGTCATAGAGTTGGCATTATCCAGTATGTAGCCTTTTCAGATTGTCTTCTTTCACTTAATGATAGGCATCTGAGTTTCCTCCATGTCTGCTCATGGCCTGATCATTCATTACTTTTTAGCATCACATAACAGTCCAGTCTTTAGATGAACCACGGTTTATGCATCCATTCACCTACTGAAGGACATCCTGGTTGCTTCCAAGTTTTGGCAATTAGGAGGCAAGTTGCTGTAAACATTGTGCACAAGTTTTTGTGTGGACAAAAATTTTCAACTCCTTTGGATGAATATCAAGTGGGGAGATTGTTGGATTGTATGGCAACAAAGAGTATGTTTAGTTTTATAAGAAATCATCAAAATGGCTATACCATTTTACATTCCCTTCAGCTATGAATGAGAGTTCCTGTTGTTCCGCATCCTGGCCAGCACTTGATGTTGTCAGTGTTCTGGATTTTGGCTGTTCTAATAGGAGTGTACTCATATCTTGTTGTTTTAATTTACATTTCCGTGAATACATATGCTGTGGAGCATCTTTTCCTATGCTTACTTGCCATCTGTATATCTTCTTTGTTGAGGTGCCTGTTAAGGTCTTTGACCCATTTTTTTTTACAGGTTTCTTCTTTTCTTATTTAGTTGTAACTGTTCTTCATATATTTGGTATAATAGTCCTTTTTATCAGATGTATCTTTTGCAAATATTTTCCCCATTCTGCAGCCATGAGAATTCCATTATCCTTGTTAGTGACAGGCTTAGGCAAGGACATGTGATTTAATTCTGATAATGACATAAATGGAAAAGTCTGTTGGAGACCTTTGAGGAAGGTCTTTATCTCAGTCTTAAAAAGAAACACCAGAAAAGCATGGCTTCAGCCCCATTAGGGCTGAATATCAACATGAAATAATTAAAACTGAATTACAGGGTATGCTTTCCTATTGTCATTACTTTTATTTTATTCATTAAATGTGTAGCTATCAAAGCAATATTTGATGTCATAGAAAATTAGGAATTTTAAAAATCTTTTTCTTTTTCAAGTGAAGAATTATTGGAGAAGGTGTGTTTAGCAAATTTGTGATGATACAAAGATAGGAGAGCACCATATGACAGGATTCAGAACTAGTTCAACAGGCTGTAATGATGAGCCACAAACAAGTGAAATGTAATAGAAATGTATGTTTTTTCACATTGAGATTAGTGAGATGTGGGCTAAGGTTGTTTAGGATGAGAGTTAAAGTCTGCTTATATGACAAGCATCTGGTGATTTCATTTCACTGTTAATTCTGTAAGTGCCAAGATTAGGACCAGGCCAAAAAATTACTAAAAGAGTAAATATATAAATCCTTCTTTCATTCAACAAGAATTTATTAAACACGCATTCCAGAAATGCATATTAAGAGCTGGTTGAGAGAAAGGGCTTTGGACGTCAACTGGTCTCAGCTTGGACTCTGCGATCTTAGGCAAGTTACTTTTTGGTGCCTCCATTTTCTTATTTGTAAAATACGACTAATAATAATGCATGATGATTGAGAGAAACAAAATAATGTATGTAAAGAGCCTGGAAAAGTATTTAGTAGCAATAATAAATTTTTAGCATTTAGCCTTGTTCTGGATCAGCTGTGGTAATTGTTTATACTAATCTGCTTTGTTCAGTTTATACCTGGAGAACTTTGTTTTTGTATCATATTTTGAAACACACTGAGAGACTAGGGAGCAACCAAGTAAGCATGAAAAGAGGATCTCTGGAAACAATATCAGACAAGAAATAATATCAGGAATTAAATATGTGACCTCAAAAGGCTTCTTATCTTTAAAAGGGAGCCATATAAATCGGGGAATGAATTTATTTTGTGTTGTTCCGAAGGGAACCCTGGGCACAATAAGGAGAAGCAGAATTCAGCTTAATACACTGACGACTTTTAGCAATAACTGCTATGCAACAATTGCCTGGCCTAATTGGAAAAGCAGTGACCTCCCTATCATTGGAAGTACTTGGGCAGAGGCCAGATGAGCATCTGTCAGGAATGATACAGGGAATTCAATGAGTCCTGCAATTTCTGCAGTTGAATCCTTCTTAGCAATGAGGTTTTGATTGAATTTTCATCCATATATCCTTGGAAGGTTTTTTAACCTACAAGAAATATTAATATACCAACAAGAAAACTATTTTTCAGAATTAAGAATTTCAGAACTGAAATGT
>SJYV01012355.1:16247-41779 GCA_006410875.1 Neotragus pygmaeus | reverse complement strand
GCCGAAGAATTGATGCTTTTGAACTGTGGTGTTGGAGAAGACTCTTGAGAGTCCCTTGGACTGCAAGGAGATTCTTTGGAAGGAATGATGCTAAAGCTGAAGCTCCAGTACTTTGGCCACCTCATGCAAAGAGTTGACTCATTGGAAAAGACTCTGATGCTGGGAGAGATTGGGGGCAGGAGAAGGGGACAACGGAGGATGAGATGGCTGTATGGCATCATGGACTTGATGGACGTGAATCTGAGTGAACTCTGAGAGATGGTAATGAACAGGGAGGCCTGGTGTGCTGCGATTCATGGGGTCGCAAAGAGTGGGACACGACTGAGCGACTGAACTGAAGTGAACCTCTGTGGATGCAGTGGAGGTCCTCTTTGGGTTCAGGGTGAGGAAACTGTGGCTCCATGTTCTAACTTCCCTTCCACATTGATTAGCTGTAATGTTTTTGTGACGAACTTGCTATCATCAACCAGAACGTTTATTGCCTGGAAGTACAGTGCACAAAAAGCAATTTACTGCCTTTCTTGCCTTTTCAACTATGAATTTTCAGAGTAAAGAATTAGAGCGTACTTCAGTGTTAACTAATGAGTTAAGGTTTTGCTTTTTTCAAGTGAAGGAGGGTTCTTTTAGTTTTTTGTATCACTGTGAACTCATGCTTGTTTAGGTGTACACATGATTTTTTTAATATTCAGATTGTCTTTGCCTGGGCTGATAGAGTCCTTCCTGTTGGCTCCCTGCCCTTCTGACAGCACATATCAGCCTTTGGAAGCTTCTGATCCAATGGGCTGCCGTCCCTCATCTTGTGCGCCTCCCGTCCCAGCGCTGCTTCGGGAGCCCCGGGTGCTGTCCGCAGAGCGTGGCGTTCAGAGCCCTTTTGAGCGTCGTGTCCTCCCTGCTGTTGCGCTGGGGTTTGGAAGCCTTTCTAGTGGAAAACTAAGATGCATGTGGTGGCACAGGGGAGAGTTTATCCCGGTTCGTTCTCATTCCACTGTGACACTGCAGGATTTATTATTGCTTTGACTTTTTAGTTGCATCTTTTCTGGTATGGTTGGTTTCTCGCAACATTTCTTATTCACATGCACTGAAGCTATTCATACATGATTGAACTGCACACACGTACAGTTGCTTCAGGTGAATCCCTGTGAGACAGCTGCAGGTAGACTGTTCACGTTTCTTTGCAGTTCTCTTTGTCCTTAGAGCAGACTTTGTTACAGACGGACAACTGGAATATTGTGTTCTAAGGGTACTTGAAATAGTTGTTTTCACAATGTGCCTCTGTCCCCAGCTTCATGTGCATTTGGGTCCCTTTACTTCCGTTTCATGGGGTTGTAAAGAGTTGGACACGACTGAGTGACTGAACTGAACTTTGTTTCAGTTTTTAGGCAATCCCACCCCCACCCCACACAGAGCATGGCAGACCTTTATGTTTCCAAGTGACATGGCAGGGTTTATTCAAAGAAGTCTGGCTTCACTTTGTTGCCTCCTCCCCCCACCCCTGTAAATAGCCATTTTTATGATCTTGGTTTACCCTTCTCAGTGTTTTGTTTTGTTTTCATAAACATAAGCAAATTTCTGTATACAGTCAGCCCTCAATAGCCACAGACTTTTAACCAAGGATCAAAATTTCAATCCACAGTTGGTTAAATCTGCAAATGTGAAAGCTGTAAATATAGAGGGCTGAGTATAAATTGTACTACACCATTTTATTTAACTAAAATTTTAAATTAATTTATTTGGCTGCACCAGGTCTTAGCAGCACTTGGGATTTTTTTATGATTAGCTGTGGTACATGGGATCTAGTTCCCTAACCAGGGATCTAACCTGGACCTCCTGCATTGGGAGCGCAGAGTCTCAGCCACTGGACCACCGGAGAAGTCCCTGCACTACACCATCTTATTATAGGAGAGACTTGAGCACCCTCAGATCTGGGGACTTCTAAAACCAGTCCCCCACAGGTACTGAGGGCCAAGTGTGTTCATTCCTCCACCCTCCTTATACAAATAGTGACTTTTTAGATATTTAGAAAACGTTTTCACTCAGCAACACGTCCTGGGGATCGTTCCATACTGGCCTGTTAGGTCCTTCTTTTTGTTGCTGCTTTGCATGGTCTGTAGGTTTGGCGTCAGCGCTGTTACACTGTTCTCACTCGTTGGTGTCTCTGTGTGTACACACTCACAAACAGGCATATGTACATCGTGTTCTGCTGTCTAGTGGCTCTCTTTGCTTTGCTTTCTCTTGCATTTAGGACATTTTTTGGCTTTCTTTTAGTAATAAACTTACTTGCATTGCCATTGGTAACCTCTTTTTCTCGTCGAGGTCATTTTTGGGTTTTTTTTTTTTTTTTTAATTTTTGATTGGGCTGGGTCTTCGGCGCTAGATGCAGGTCTTCTCTGGTTGCAGTGACCAGGGACTTCTCTCTACTTGTGCTGTGCAGGCTTCTCATTGCAGTGGCTTCTCTTGCTGCAGAGCATGGCTCTAGGATATGCAGGCTTTAGTAGTTGCCAACACACAGGCCCTGGCATGCATACTCCATAGTTATGGCCTATGGATTTGGCTGCCCCATAGCACGTGGGCTCTTCCGGAACCAGGGACTGAACCTGTGTCCCTTGCATTGGCAGGTGGATTCTTAATCACTGGACTATCAGGGAAGCCCTGAAGCCATATATTGTCTGTCTTGATGGGACCCTTGTACGTTTTAACAGCACCCCTAGTATTCCACAGTATTCCACACTGCTGCCCCCTGAAAGCGGGGTCCCTAGCATGGCTCCCCTGCCCTCCCCTGTGTCTTCCCACAGCAGCCAGGTGAATTAGGTTTGTCCTGGTACTGTGCTCCATAGTGGAAGGGATAAAGCCTCAGGGTGGAGACTCATCATCTGGGGACTGCTACTCACCATGTTTCCAAGAATCAAAGGCTACAGCAGCAGTTCCCAGACAAATCCAGACCTGCTGCCAGCAGCTCAACTGTAGCCAGGTATGGATTTCCAGACTCCGAAGCAGGTGGCCCAGTTTTAAAGCTTGGACAGAATGGGTGAAGCCAGTACTTGAGAAATGAAAAGTAAATGGGAACAGGCAGGCTAATGGAGAAAACCAGATTACAAAGTACCACTGGGCTAGCTTAGTGGGTGTGCTTTCTTTTGCCTCCTGTGTCTTCAGCCTGGACTTAAAACATCTGGAAACACAGAAGTGGGCACTGGGGGAGGAAGAGAGTGAAAAGCCCTCTTTACTGGCTTGCTGAGGGGGAAAGGAGATTCGTGATGCTCTGAGAGCATGGGGGGAATCCTCTGTTTTTTGTTTCCTTTGTCCTCTCATGTCCCAGGCCCCCAGCAGTCCCATTTGGTGGTGGCAGCAAGGTCCCATAGGCGCCTAAGATGCTGAGGTGGGCAGCCTCCCTCTGCAGTCGCAGGATAGGATTAGCCCCTGTTGCATTTTTTTTCTTTTCTTCATCCTCCCACTGCTTGGCCCCGAATGGAGGTACAGTTGTAGGAAGGAATCAGAGTGGAGTTATTAAGTCCAGCTTTCTGACTGGATGATTGAAAGAGGGAGACCTCAGAAACCAAAAAATACCAAGGAGACATGGAAAGAAGGAACCTGGGGGAAATGATCTCATAAAACACCATAAAAGAGACTTCCCTGGTGGTCCAGTGGTTAAGACTCTGCACTTCCACTGCAGGGAACGTGGGTTCAGTCCCTGGTTATGGAACTAAATCCTGCATGGCGTGCAGTGCAACCAAAAAAAAAAAACGAAAAAGGCAGAGCCAAAATGGAAAAGCAAGCAGAAATCTGAAATTCAGTTAAAGTTGGAAAGAGAAAATTACCATTTTAAAAATAAAACAACAAAACCCTGAGCTGCACGTGTGAAGACCTGACCCTAACAGCACACAGACAGAGCAGCCCACTCCCAGGACCAGGGCAGCACCGGGCGGGGCACACGCGGGGCAGGGCTGTGTGCCACGGAAAGGCTTCGCAAACAGAGCTGGTGTTGGAGCCACAGCCCACTGGAGGCCGGTCAAGTTTGTATCCTGAACCCAGCTGAGTCTGCTAAAGCCAAATATCAACATTATCCATGGGACCTACGGTCTTATAATATTCTAAATGGCCAGGATATAATCCAGAATTACTGGGAATACAAAGAAACAGAAAACTCTCAAGTCTTATGAGAAAAGACAATCAACAGATGCCAGTACTGGAATGACCCAGATGTTGAAATTATTGGACAAAGCCTGTAAAGCAATTATTTATAATCATGCTCCAAGAATGTTCTTGACACAAATGGGAAGAATAGAAGACAGAACCAAGTGGAAATTTCAGGATGGAAGAAACAAACTCACTGGATGGTATTGGATGAACTCAGTAGCAGAATAGAGATGACAGAGGGAAGTCCATAACTTGAAGATAAGTCAGCAGAAGGCATCTAGTTTGCGCCACAGAAAGAAAAAGATTCAAAGACAAAAAAAGCTTGAAAACAGAAAAGGGATGCATTATTTATAGGAGAACAGCAATTTGGACAACTGTGGGTTTCTTATCAGAAACCATGAAGTAGAATAACATTCGTAAAGGACTAAAACTAAAGAACCGTTAACACATAATTCTATATCCAGCAAATACAGAATTTCCAAAATCACTGGATCTATAGAAGATCAGGTATAAAGAATTGAACACCACTATCAACCAACCGGAAAGCTCATTGACATTTACAGAATACGTTACCCCTCAGAAGCAGGACAGACATCTTTTCAAGTGTACATGTGGAAATTCACCAAAACAGATCGTATTGTATGTCATAAAAAACCTTAAGAAAAGGATTGGAAATATACAATGTATATGTTCTGATCATAATAAAGTTAAAAGTAAATAACAAAGAGGTAACAGGAAAATCTCCAAACACTTGGAAACTAAACAGCACATTTCTAAATAACCCATGGACTGAAGAAGAAGTCTCAAGGGAAAAGAAAAAAAATTTTAACTGAAGTAAAACTGACCCTTCCAGAAAAGAGAGAGGGATAAGACAGTACAAATAATCAGGAATGAAAAAGGGAACAGTACTGCAGAACTCACAGAACTTAAAACCATAAAAATACTACTGACAACTCTGCACACATAAAATCAATGACAGTTGAAATAGACCAGTTCCTCATAAACCACACACATAGCATCAGAATGTGCCCACTCCAGATGAAAAAGATAACCTGAGTCTTATAACTATTAAAGAGATTGAATTCATAGTTTAAAGCCTTCTAAAAAGAAGTCATCAGGCCCGGATGGTTTTATGGGTAATTTCTACCAAACATTTAAGGAAAAATAAACACCAGTTCTGCACAGTCTCCTCTGGAAAACAGAAGAGGAAAAGAACACTTTTGGTTCGTATTAACAAACAACAAAAAGGACAGATATCCCTTGTGAGCATAGAGGCAAAAGTCCTTAATAAAATATTAGATAAATCAAATGCAGGGATATGTTAAGAAACATACTACACTATGAAAAGGTGAGATTTAAATCAAGAATGCAAGGCTAATTCAATACTTTGAAATCAATCAATGTAATCTACTGTAATAGCCTAATAAAAACACAGTCATACCAACTCATGCAGAAAAGGCATGTGACAAAATCCAACATTCAGTCATGAGTTTTAAAAAATCAACACACTAGAAATGGAAGGAAACTACCTCAACTTGATCAAAGGCATATATAGCTAACATAATGATGAGAAATTGAAAGTTTTTTCCCCTAAATTCAGGAATAAGGTAAAGATGTTCAGTCTCAACAGGCCCATTCCCCGTGATACTTAACATCGTAGCCAGAGCAATAAAACAAGGTAAAGAAATAGATTTGAAAGGATGAAATAAAATTCTTTCTACTCAACAAAATCTTATACTTCTTACATTCAACTATAAATCATTACTTAAATTTTAACTTTAACTTTTCTGCTGGGCAAAGGCATTAATGAAAAAAAAGTCGGGAAACTATCTCCCTGTGTGTATATATTTGGAGATAGACAGATACTTACAGATATTAAATTTTTTTTAATATAGAAAAGCTGACTGGAAATTTTACATTAACTGGCAAGAAAACTGAAATAGCTAAATAAGTTTGAGAAAGAACAGAGTTGGAGGAATCACATTACATAATTTTAAGACTTGGTATAAAGGTATGGATGTTGGTGGAAAAAGACGTCCCATCAGTGAGCAGATAGACAGCTTGAAAGTATACTCATAGACCCGGGTGACTGATTTTTTGCAAAGATTCAAAGGCAACTCCGTGGAGAAAGGATAGTTTCTTTACCAAATGGTGTTGGAGCGAATGAACATCCATATGCAAGATCTGAGCCTTGGCTTCAGCCTCACACATTATACAAAATTTAACTCATAAGGTATTCTAGTCCTATAAGAGCAAAAATGGTAACCTTTAAAAGAAAACATAGAGGAAACATCTTCATGACTTGGAAATAGTTTGTAGACATTACACCAAAAGCACAGTCCATTAAAAAAAAATTGCTAAATGAGGGCTTCATCAAAGTTACAGGCTTTTGCTTTCCAAAACACTACTAAAGAAAGACAGGCTACAGACTGGGAAAAAAACAAAAAATACTTGCCAGTGAGATATTGACAGAGGACTTGTGTTCAGGATATATAAAGAACTCTCAAAACTCAACAGTAGTTTAAAAATAGGCCAAAGACTTGAATTTCACCATTGAGATTGTACAGATGTGAAATATGTTCAACATCACAGTCATTAGGGAAAAGTAAATTAAAACCATGAGGAGATAACGCTTTGTATCTAATAGAGTAGCTCCAATGAAAAGTACTGACAGTACCATGTTTGTCAAGGATGGGGCACAACTGGAATTTTCCTGTTGGAGCAACAGCAAAATGGCACAGCCACTCTGGAAAACATTTGGGAGTTTCTTCTGAAGTTAAACATACACTGACCACATGTCCCAGCATCTCACTCCTGGGTGTCTAGAGAAATGAAACTCAGGTTTACACAGAAGCCTGTATACAAATGTTTAGCAACTCTGTTTATGATCATAGAGTATTGGAAACAACCCAGATGTCCATCAACAGTTGAATGGAGAAAGAAACTTAGATGTGTTTGTACAGCAGAACATTTCTCAGCAATAACAAGGGTACCAACTGTCATCCCTTACAACAGCTTGGGTGGATGTCACAGGCATTATGCTCAGTCAAAGAAACCTGTCTGAGAAGGTTCCATGCTGCGTCTTTCCAGATAGAGGACAGTCTCCAAAAGACAAACCTATCATGGAGAACACCTCAGTGGTTGCCTAGGTTGGGGGAGGGAGGGTGCACAGAGAAGCCTCTGCTGAAGTTCAGAAGCTGTTCTCAACTCTGATTGTGGTGTTGGCTACACAAATCAATATATGTGTGTTAAAACACATGGAACTATTCACCAGAAGGAAGAAACACTCAACTTTTTTGTAAGTCAGTTCTTTTAAAAAGCTGGATTGGCTGGGTTGCTTTTCTGGAAGGTATCTTTGCAAGCAGGCTGCCTTGTAAAAATAGCTTGTAAGTCCCTGTGGGTCACCTCAGGGAAGAATTCCTGGGAGAACAGGCCAGCTAGCCCTGAAGGCAATTCTGAGCAGGTCCCTACTTGGATCTCCCTCACTTTTAAGAGGACTACATGATCCTTCCCTATCAGAAGGTGCTGGAGATAGAATCAGGCCACTGCCCGAGGATTGCTGCAGCTCTCTTCCTGGCAAGGCCACTAGACACCACTGTCCTAAGAGATCCAGCTATGTCCTCCTGTGTGAGAGGCCAGAGCAGTCTGGGAATTGGCCGGAGATCAGCCCAGGCTCTTTGAGGAGTTTGTGGTCCTAATGTTTGCTAGTTGGTTTCTTCTGTTGTTCAGCCGGTCAGTTTTGTCCAGTTCTTTGTGACCCTGTTGACTGCAGCACACCAGGCTTCCCTGTCCTTCACCATCTCCTGGAGTTTGCTCAAACTCATGTCCATTCAGTTGGTGATGCCATCCAACCACCTCATCCTCTGTTGCCCTGTTCTCCTTCTGCCTTCTGTCTTTCCCAGCATCAGAGTGTTTTCTGATGAACCGAGTCTTCACATTAGGTGGCCAAAGTATTGGAGCTTCAGCTTCAACACCAGTCCTTCTAATGCATATTCAGGATTGATTTCCTTTAGGATGGACTGGTTTGATCTCTTTGCTATCCATGGGACTCTCAAGAGTCTTCTCCAGCACCATAGTTTGAAAGCACCAGTTCTTCAGTGCTCAGCTTGCTTTGTGGTCCAGTTCTTACATCCATACATGACTACTGGAAAAAATACAGCTTTGACTATATGGACCTTTGTTGGCAAAGTGATGTCTCTGCTTTTTACTGTGCTTTGTAGGTTTGTCATAGCTTTTCTTCCAAGGAGCAGATGTCTAACTTCATGGCTCTGGTCACCATCTGCAGTGATTTTGGAGCCCCAAGAAACTAGTCTGTTACTGTTTCCATTTTTTCCCCATCTATTTGCCATGAAGTGGTGGGACTGGGTGCTGTGATCTTAGTTTTTACTTCTAGGCCCCCTTTATCATGGTGGCTTCATTCTGGTGAGGCTCGGATGGTAAAATTTTGTTTTTTTAAATTTTCACTTCCTTTTTAAAAAATTTGACTGTGCTGGGTCTTTGTTGCTGCGTGCAGACTTTGTCTAGCTGTGGCCTGCCGAGCTTCTCGCTATGATGGGTGCTCTGGGTGCACAGCACTGGCTCTAGAGCATGCGGGCTTCAGGTGCTCTGCAGCACGTGGAATCTTCCTGGACCAGAGCCCGAACTCGTGTCCCCTGCATTTGCATTCCTAACCACTGGACAACCAGGGAAGTCGGCAGCTAAAGTTTTGATGATAGCATCATTTTCTGTCTGTTTGGCTTGGGATTGTTTTAAAGCACTTTCAAAACCATGATTGCATTTGGTCCTCACAGCAGCAGTGTTGTACAGACTCATCAGGATCAATCTTCCCCATAGCAGAGATGAAGCCAGAGAGGTTGGGCAGCTTGCCTGAGGGCTCCCATTGATGGGGCAGACCAGAGCCTTGGGCTCCCAGCCTTGGTGGTGGGGGGAGGGAGGGGGGTCTTCACACACCCAGAGGCTGCCACCCCAGGACCTCGCCATTTGATACAATGCAAAATGTCTGCTATGGTTTGAATGTCTTGTCCCCCTAAAAATTCATATGTTGAAACCTAAACCTTAAAACATGATGGTGTTTGTAGGTGGGGATTTTGGAGTTGATTAGGACATGAGGGTGGGGCCCATCATGAATGGGATTCGTGCTGTTCTAAGAGACGCCAGAGCTTCCCTGGTGGCTCAGCATCAAGAATCCACCCACCAGTGAAGGAGATGGGAGTTTGACCCCTGACCTAGGAGGATCGTATGCCATGGAGCAACTAAGACCGTGCACCACAGCTGTTGAGCCTGTACGCAGGGCTCACAAGCCCTAGAGCCTGCACGCCACAGAGAAGTCCTCACAATGGGAAACCCACGTACTGGAGCCAGAAAGTGGCCCTTTCTCCCTGCGAGTAGAGGAAAGCCCATGCAGCAGTGCAGACCTAGCACAGCCAATAAATATACAGATACAATTATCTTTAAAAGGAGAGAAACCCCAGGGAGCTCCCTTGCCAATTCTGTCCTGTGAGGACCCAGTAAGACCCACTGAACCAGGAGGGCGCCCACCAGATGTGGAATCTGCCAGCACCTTTATCTTGGACTTTAGCCCACAGAACTGTGAGAAATCAACATGGTTTTTGTTAACCCCTCTAGCCTGTGGTACTTTGTCATAACAGCTCAGACAGATGATGACCAGTATGTAGACCCTGCTCTGCTAACTGAGAGCCCCAACCCTCCCTGCCCAGGGACAGGGGAAAGCTCTGGTTCATGTCCTCTGCACCTCTAAGTACCTGATGTCCCCCCCGAACCTCACTTCCTTGGCAGGAGTGGGTGGTGGTTTACTGTTGTGCCATGCAGAGAGTTGTGAAGGACAGAGGTTGTACGTATAAAGTACCTGGTATCACACCATGACCTGTCTGGGTCTGTTCCCGTACTGGGAGTGTGACCCCCGAGAAACCACTGTATGTCACCGCCCCCCCAGGGTAGGCATGCTGTTCTGAGTACAGTGCCGTTCTTGTTCCCCCGTCTCTCTGCAGACCTATGTGTCCCAGTGGCCTTGGACGCTTCTGCTCCTGGCTGTCAGCGGCTTCTGTAACTTTGCCCAGAACGTCATTGCCTTCAGCATCCTCAACCTCATCAGCCCGCTGAGCTACTCGGTCGCCAATGCCACCAAGAGAATCATGGTCATCACAGTGTCCCTGATCATGCTGCGGAACCCCGTCACCAGCACCAACGTCCTGGGCATGATGACGGCCATCCTCGGAGTCTTCCTGTACAACAAGGTGAGTCTGGGCTGGGGGAGGCTGTCCCTTTGACACCCAAGGAGGCGCCAAGCGTTGGTGGAGAGGATGGAGCCGCACCAGGAACCCAGAGGCAGGGGTTCCAGCTCCCCGCTTTGCCACTGCCTGGTTTATGGTCTTGGCTCCACTCCCTCCACCCTGGGCTTCCGTTTTCCCTCATAGATGCCCCAGGCTCACGCCTCACTCTATTTTGGCTCTCCGTTCTACCGTGGGAATTTCATGCCTTCCTTGCGAAGGCTCTGTGTATTCCCTTGTGAAGCTGCGGGATGGCCGACAGGGAGGGCTGCACTCGGGGTGGCACTTCTGTCACCGTGAAGGCCTCTTGGCCGTGAATCTCAAGCCCCTGCTGTGTCCTCTGAGTGTGTCCCAGGCACGAAGCTGATGGCAACACTGCTCTCTTGACCTTGCAGACCAAGTATGATGCAAACCAGCAAGCCCGGAAGCACCTCCTCCCCGTCACGACAGGGGACCTGAGCGGTAAGGAGCACCACCGGAGCCCCCTGGAGAAGCCCCACAACGGCACGCTCTTCCCCCCGCACAGTGACTACCAGTACGGCCGCAACAACATCTTGACAGATCACTTCCAGTACGGCCGGCCGAGCTACCCAAACTCATATACTTTGAACCGATACGACGTGTAGAGCCTAGGGAGCTGGGCAGGATGTTCTGCTGGTCCTCCCCTCCATCCCTGCCCCCAGCAGCATCAGAAACTGCTGACAACCAGTGAATGTACAACCCAGCCAAGGAGGGATGGTGCGGAACCAGCAGAAGACCCTGGGGTCCCTGGCCCCTACCCGCACCCAGGGGCAGCAGGAATCAAGCCCTGCCGTGGGGACCACCCCTGACTCCGGTGTTTCACACCCTTTCTTCCTGGAGCCTTGTCTACTGAGGGCAGCATCACTCTGGAAACATTGGCTAGGTTTTTACCTTTCCGCGTAGACTTATTTCCCCAAGTCTGTTCTTCAAAGTTCTTTTTCTGCTTTCCAGCCAAGACCCTCTCTGGAAAGGACACAGACCTCAGAGCAGGCAAGATGTGCTTTGCAGGGAGGGTGGCAAGGAAAGGACCCTAGGGTGGTGCTTTGTGACTGGCCACTTTCTCAGGCAAGCGCAGGACTGAAGCAGATGTGGAGCAGAGGAGTGCAAGGGTTGCGAAAACCTCTCCAGCCACAAAGGTGGACTCAGCTTTGGGTCAGCCCCGTGACGGTTTGCAATTCTGGCCAACATCCCTCACTGCAGAGCAGTTGCAATTAGCATTGAATCCTTACAGCCTAATTCTCTGACCTGCAAGTCAGAGTTGGTGTGCCGACCGAAAGGGAAGGGCGGCTGCTGACTCCCGACTCTCTCTTCCTTTGCTGGAGTGGAACGACTCTCCTCTCGGAGCAACGAGAAGGATCATTCAAAATCATGTTCAGCATTTCAAGCTCAACTACAATACTCATTTTGTTTTCTCATGAGCCTTCAACACTCTGTGCTTAACAGGGTATCTGGTGAGATGTTGGTTTTATGAGGATCTTGCATTTTTCTAGGGCCTCTTTTGTAGCTGTCTGTGTTTTATCACCTCGGTCCCCCACCCTTCTCCCCCCTCTTAGGGGATGCAGGATGCATGCAAATTGGCTTATGGTTGGAAACCCCTTTGGTTTTTAAATGTTTAAAAACAAGAAAGGTTGCTGGCGATGACTGTCTTAGCACACGTCTGCATTTAGTAGGAAGGAATGAAGTGTTCTGAAGCGCTTTTCTAGTAACCACAACCTCTGAAAGTGAGATGAATCAAGAATGTCATCTCCATACTTTTGTCACAGAGCTTGGCACTCTGTTTACGTTAGCTGCTAGCAGTGTTTCCGTCAGGATCTGAATCATGTCCCAGGGAAGGGGCAAGCACGAGGCTAAGATTTAGTTTGCCAATCAGTCTTTGGTCAAGAAGTTTGGGTTTTAGCAGAATCACATCACCAGGAAGATTATGTGAGCTCCGAGGGTAACCTGTGTGCTGAGGTCCAGGTTGGACACTGGCATCACAAGAGATTGTGGCCTCAAAGGGGACCCTCCCTTGACTGCTGGCTGCCTTCTTCCTCTGCCCTGCGCCTAGCCTCTTCAACAGGCACTTGGCTTGATCAGCAGATGGGACCTCGGGTCACCTTTTATCTTCTGGCACCTGAGACGGTTCTCTGCTCCGAGAGGAGGTGCCAACCGTAGCTTATGCTCCACTCCTGTTTGTTTTTGATAATTGGAACTTTGTACTTAGAGGTTACATTTTGTCACTCACAGATGGGCCACTCCTGGAGAGGTCATGAGGTCGCCTTCTGGCTTGAGTTTAGTACCACTGGCCTCAGGAGAACCCACTTGACGTTGGCTTGCTTTCTCCGTATTTTGGCCTCAAGTTTTGAGACTACGTTGTATGAAACAGGAAGGGGCCATCCTCAAGGATGTTTTTGTGAACTTGCCGAGTGCCTTCATCAGAGGCAGGAGTTGGCCCTGCAGTTGGTCCACAATAAATGGGGATAATTTTGCCTGGCAAAGAGATTACAATAATTGTCTTTATGATAGGAACTGATTCCTTGAACATAAAATTGAACTCCAAAATGAATTATGCTTCTATGCAGGTTTAATGAAATTTCTGAGGTTGCTGAAATTTGTGTATTTGTTTTTCCAAAGCAAGATCTGCCGGTGAGGGGAAATACCTGACTGGTTTCTTTACGGTTTATAAATGAATAAACGAATATTTAGTTCTGTACATAAATCTACAGTGAGTACATACACTGGAATGAGACAATCATATTCGGTCAGATCAGAAGAGAAAGACATACTTTTGAGACTTGAAAGTTCAGAGCAGACGTTGACCTCCTGAAGGTTGGTTTTCCAGCCACTTGCTGCCCTGGCTCAGCCCCGACTCCTCCTCCTCTCACATCCACATTTGCAGTTGGGTTGCTTCACCCTCCTCCCTGCTGGGGTTTGTAACAGCAAATTTAGTTCACCCATCCGTGGTGTGGTCTGCAAAACTAACTCAAACCCAACCCTTTTATTTTACAGAAGGGGAAACTGAGGCTCAGAGGGCATTTTTAAATAGTGTTTGTTCACTATCTTGAGACTCAGTGTGGAATTTTTAAGCACCTTATTTTAAGTCATTCATTATTTGGGAAAATCAAACCCTTGTTACAAAGGAGAGAAGTCAAACAGGTTCAAATGAAGAAGTACCTGGAGTTTCTGAACTCTGCTGTGTATTTAGCACACATCATACAGCAGGTCCTGTGTTATCTCTGGGACATAACCAGACCTGGATCCCTTAAGGTCTAACAGCCTTAAGGCAGAGAACATTAAATTATTGAAGAATCTGAAAATCGTGAATTCTTTATGTCACCGTGCTTTCAGGACTTTTCATGCTATAGACTGTTCTGCGGGAATGATACTGTGTATATTCTTGGATGGCGTTTACCAAAAATAAATGATGGTCTCCAGGGAATTAAGATTGTTCCCGTTTGTCGGTGAAGGGCCCCTTCTGAGTCAGTCTGTCATCAGTGTGTCCAGCCACAAAATGTGTAAGAGGCAGAAAGAACACACCAACTTGGTTCCCACATCCAGGTATATTGCAACCTTTTTATTTTTTCTGAGCCCAAATTTAGATGTGTGATTTATGGATTTGTGAGACAGTAGGATAAAACTAGAAATCACAGCATCACAGTTAATGACGTGCCTTTATTGAACAGAATAACATGGAAAATCCAAGAATGTTGCAACAGCTCTGCTTATGCAGCATCTGTGTGAAGGAATAATAGACAATGAGTACCTGATACATGTGGGCTTTTCATACACAGTCCACAGTTACAGATGAAAATGGGGCCCAGAGGGGTTAAGTAATTTGTCCAGGATCACACAGCCACTGCAGTCTGCCTCCAATCCCATTTCCCCCCATATCATTCAGAATCTACTGCCAACAGAGAATTTCCTTTCATCGCAATGGATAGGTAAGTTTCTTCTAAAACAATTGCCTACATCCTTCTGTTCAGTGATTTACTGAGTGCTTAGGTGGTGCCAAAAACAGGAAACAGATAAATAAGCCTCCTGCCCTCTCAGCACTCAGCTCAATTTCTAGATGTGTGACTAAGGAGCACACAGGTGCTGTGTTAGAGGTGGGGGAGAAAATGGCTAAAGAGCAGGGTTATTTGACGGGCACGTGGGAATGTGCTGACATGCATTTTCAATTCATAGAATATTTTATCCACACATTTTTTAATACATATGTCTCATTTAACTATCAGAACCCAAAAGGCAGATATTAGCCCCATTCTACAGAGGGAAACGGCAACAGAGAAAGGCTTGGCCCACTGAATAGGGCTGGAATCCAAGTGTCAGACTCCAAGTCCAGGGCCCTTTGCCCTGCAAAACAGCCTCAGGAAGTGAACAGTTTTGGTTTTTGTCACCTTTGCCTCAGTCAGGCCCCCTGTGACAGGAAGACCCTGGAGGAGCCCTGATGGCCAGGTGACCCAGGCAGCTTTGCAGCTGTCTGCTGCAGTTCCACGCGTGGTGCCGCTGTCTTGTGAGTCAGGCAGAGAGCCAAGTTCAGGGATGGCCTCCTTGCTCGGACACCAGAGCTGGAACCCCTCTTCAGAGATGTCCTCTCCCAGACACTGGAATCTTCCTTTGTCACCCCAGGGCAGGGCACTCCTTTGTGACCAGAGGTTGGTTTGGTGACAGGCAATCAGGCCCAAGGAATGCTCACTGTCTAGGACATGAAAGGATCTCAGTTCACACAAGACATTCTTCCTGCCGTGGCTTCAGCTTGTTGACCACACAGTGTTCAGTTATTGCAGAAGATGAGGCTATAGCGACACAAAGCTTTGGCTTTATTGAAACCATGAATCTAGATGGGCCTAGATTCCTCAGTCAGCCACTACTTTTTTAAATAACAACTTTTATAGTCAATATATAATTTTTTAAGTTTGGAAAAAAATATTAAGGCCAAAAGATTACCTATAGTATACAAGAGGTCAAAAAGAAGGAGACAGAGAAAACAACTTGTTTTATATAGACAAAGGTGCTTGTGAACAGTTTATCTCTGAAAAGGTACACAAGAAGCTGGACACAGCCGTTGCCTCTAAGAAGGATATATGTACTTTCTTCAAAAGTGGCATATTGCCCATATTTTGTAAGCTGCGTTTTAGTAACACTTCCCCGTGTTACTAAATATTCTTCCTTGATTCTGTGTCTGCTGTATATGGTATTAGAGGATGTGCTACAATTAACCAACCCCTATTGCTGCATCTTAAGTACTATTTTGATGGGATAAGTTTGCAGTGCCTAAGCTGCACACGCTTCTGATCTAGGATAAATTCCTCCCAGCACATTTGCAGGACCAAAATGGGCATGCATATGGGTCTTAAATTCTTGCCTTTTTGTTACATGGGTCCCCTCAGCAAGTTCATCTCACCAAGGAGTGTGCACTGCACTTGTTTTCTTAAAGAGTTCTGTTTCTAGGTCTTTGAAGATCATCTCTGTCTGCAGCAGCCTCAACTTCTAGCGACTGTCTCTCTCCTGCTTTCTCCGACAAGGGGATTCTGATTTGGCTCACTGAAATAAGCCTGGGGGAGGCTCTGTGATGCTTAAATTTTCAGTCTCAAACAGCATTTTAAACACTATGAGATGAATGTATGATACAGTGGTCAAGGGTATACAACCTTTTTGGTGGTAGCTGAGCAACATCAGCACTGAAAGTGCAAACCCTCTGACCTCAACACCTGTGTACAAGCTAAAACTTTTAACAGTGGTTTAAAAGCACAACCAACACCAACCCAAGAGACTCCAGTGACTGGCTTCACTAAGCTATGGTAAATCCACACCACATTGTCCTATGCAGTCATTAAAGATGACCACATGGGAACTTCCCTGGTGGTCCTGTGGTGAAGACTCTACTTCCACTGCAGGGGCACGGGTTCAGCCCCTGGTAGGGGAACTAAGATCCCACCTGCTACGGTGCATTCAACAAAAGAAAAAAGGATACAATTTGTTTGGTTCAGAGATCCTGTTAAGACTCTGATAAGTGCCGAGAATTTTCATCTCATGAAAATACAAGTGTGCAACAGGGCTATCTCTGTGGTCCAATCGTGGTGGATCACAGGTTAAATTTCTTCTTGGCTGCACCGGGTCTTCATTGCTATGCACAGGCTTTCTCTAATAGCAGTGCACAGGCTTCTCACTGTGGCGGCTTCTCTTGTGGAGCAAGGCCCCAGTGCTCATGGACTCAGTGGTTGTGGCACAGGGATGTAGCCACCCCATGGCACGTAGGATCCTCCCAGATCAGGGATTTAACCGGTGTCCTCTGCACTGCAAGGTGGACTCTTAACCACTGGACCACTAGAGAAACCCCAGGTTAAAGCTACTTGATACAGATCTTGACCGATAAAGAGCAATCACACTATCCAGATTTCTGAGCATTATACGAAACAGAACATCCCCTTGATAGTCCCTCTGCCTGGAGTGTTCACATAGCTGGTTTTGGAGTGGGGATCTGAATCAAACCTCACCTCCCAAGGGCCTTCTCAGATAACATTATCAGCGTAGACACTGCCCTTCTCCTGTATCATAGTCTTCACACCCTTTGGTTTTCCTCAGTAACACCTTTGAGGTGATACATTTGTTACTGACTTATGGGGTCTGCCTATCTTAGCAGTGGGCTCATGAGAGCAGAGATCAGGTTGGACTTGTTCACTGTTTCATCCCCAAGTTACATCCAACCTGCCTTTCTGTGAGCCAAGGATGGTCTTTACAGGTGAACATTTGCAATCAACTGAGGACAGCAAAGACTGACTTGGAATCTTCAAAAAGAACACTGCATTCTTTTCATTAGACCTATATTTTAAAAACTGTACTCAATTATTATATTTTAAATTCCACCAACAAGTACTCTGGACGTTTTTATCTTTGCTTATATAAGCACCTACATAAAAGCCTCGTTTTTGGCTCTTGGCCATCAGAGCCTATAAAATACTTGCAATCTGGCCCTTTATAGAAAGCTTGCCGACTTCTGGTCTAAGGCAGTATCTCGCGTACAGGAAGGAGGCAAATCATAAGCGTCAGATGGGAGAAATTACGAAACAACAAAAAAGAAACTTATCTACAACACAGACATCCATTTCCACAAAATAAGATACCGTATAGCCAACCAAGTATTAATGTGAACAAAGCTATCTCAAGAGCGTCAGATTACCGGGCAAGTCCACAGTTTACATGTCTCTAATGCTTACTGCTGCTTGTTACCTTTCCCCACAACTGGCATACATTAACATCATCGTTTTGGAAGCACTGTAACTGCATCTTTCAGGATGGCGCCGTGGTGTCTGGACGCGCGGTGTAGAGGGCCCAGCACCCGCAGGTCCTGGGCCCTCACTCGATCACCGCTGCTTAAACGACTGCACAAAAGCCACGGGAGCCCCAAAGGGGCGCACTCGGAGGCTAGCGGAGGTGGGGGTTTCCCTCGCCTTAAAATCTTATCAAACCGCTGGATCGAGGAGAAGAAACCGCATTGAAGGATCTCTTGAACCTCAATAAGCCAGTTCCATCCCTGCGAAGCCCGTAGCTTCCCGGTTCGACTTCTACCTCCGGGCGGGCCCGGGGGGGATGTGACAGGCACCGCGTCCAGAAGCCTCCCGGACGTACCTCACCTCGTATTTTCCTCACCGTGGCCCCGTGAGGAGAAAAGAGACCCTGACATGGGCAGGAATTCCCCAGGTTCCCTATTTCCGCAGAGGACGCAGCCAGTCAAGCCCCAGGACTGCAACGCTGACAGTCCGCCCGCGGCTAACGGTCGTCCGCGCCGTTCCAGCCGTAGCCCGGCGTCGCGCAACGGGAGCCCACTCTGCACATGCGCGGAAAAGCCAACACACGTGCGCATCGCTAGCCCCTCCGGCGCGCTCAGCCACGCGCGGTTCCTTCCCGCCCACCCCGTGCCCTCACTTCCGGGGTTTCCTGGCGACGGCCGTAAGTGGCGGGCGGAAGCAGCGCGCGAGGCCAGCCGTAAAAGGCTCCCTCGCGCCACTTCCGGCCGGCTTCCGCAGACGGCCCTGGTGGGCGATCGTGAGGAGCCGGAGGACGTTCCCCGCGACCGGAGCCATGGAGATGCCGCTGCCGCCAGACGGTGAGGCCTAGCCCTGACTCGGGCCCCGTTGATCTCTCCCCGGGATCCCCAGCTGGCCCGCCCCGCCTCCTAGGGTCCCCGGGCCTAGGAAGGGGCGGGGCTCGGCCTCTCGGGTTTGCCCGCGGCCTCTCCCGCGGGTCCTCGCATTCCCGGCGCGCGCTTCTGGCCCCTATCGGGACCCGTACAAGGGCGGCCTCTCCGGGGCCCACCCCTAGGGACCCCGACCGGCGGACGCGGACTGGGAAACCAGGGCCTCCGGATTTGGGCGGTCCTCGCTGACGCCCCGTGTGCCCTCTTCTCCGTCCTCCAGACCAGGAGCTCCGAAATGTCATCGACAAGCTGGCCCAGTTCGTGGCTCGGAACGGGCCCGAGTTTGAAAAGATGACGATGGAAAAGCAGAAGGACAACCCGAAATTCTCTTTTCTGTTCGGAGGCGAGTTCTACAGTTACTACAAGTGCAAGTTGGCGCTGGAGCAACAGCAGCGTGAGTCCTCTCCAGCTCTCAGGCCGCCCCCTCTAGCCCTTCCTTTCTCCTATTCCATCTCGGGCTTTACCACAAAACGCCTTATTTGGGGTCGCATGCTATTTCTTTGTGAAAATGGGTTAGTTCGGCATGTGTGATCTTTTCCGCTGTTCCTGGAGTCCTGCAGCCCTGAGGCTGCAGGGTCCGAGTGTCATGGAGAACGAGGTTATTGATCTTCCTTCTGGGCTCGGAATCAGGGATTCCTGTTGTTTTGCAAACATGATGACTGATGTCACCGAGTAGAGTGCTTCATGTTTTACAGAGAGGAAGTGATAGAAGCCAGGCTGAGTGGGACCCTCCGGACGAATACCGTCCAGCCCTCTTTGCGGGCTCTCTGGGGCGTCCAGCAGGGTTTTTGTGCATTTCTGGTGGTTGCAGTCCAGATCAAAATGAATTGTCCTGTGGACTTTACTACTTGGCAACTGTTTATGTTCCCTGGTTTGTGCTTCAGGAACCCGGCCTTGCCCTTAAAGAGTTTAAGATGGAGTTTGTTATCACAGCTAGCCTATGAATAACAAATAGAGACACCAGATAGATAGTCCCTGAGCTCACTTCTATCTTGTTCAATAGCAAATCACTAGCTTCTAGATACCGTTGTGTTGTAGATTGCCAAGCAGTTGGACATTGAAAGGTGAATGCTCCCCGGACTGTAAGCTCCTTGAGGCCAACCAGACCTTGTTTGGGACATTATTGTGCCTAATAGGTAGCATGTAGTAGGTGTTCGTATGGCAAAAGCCAGTGGCTTGAACAGGCATAGTGTGTTTTGAGAGCTGAGGGAGAAACCAAAGCATAATTCAGCATGGCATCTAGACATGTGTAGACAGGAGAAGAGTTTGCTCTGGAGTGGGAAAGTTTCCAAGGGGAAAGTTTGGGTTTTCTTCCTTTGTTCAGGGCTTCTTCTGGTACCTGTTTAGGTTTTTCCTTTGTTTTAATATTTATTTAGTTGTGGTTCATGGGCTCCAGAGCTCAGGAGCTCGGTAGTTGTGTTGTGAAAACTTAAGTTGCCTGTGGCATATGGGATATTAGTTCTTGACTGGGGATCGAACCCACATCCCCTGCATTGGGAGGTTGATTTTGAACCGCTGAACCACCAAGGAAGTCTTGCTTGTTTAGGTTAGAGATGTGATTAGGGGAGATCTGTTGCCTGAAATTGTAGGCAAAATGTACCCATTTACCTATGTGTTTCTGGAGCAAACTGTTCCTTAGCTTCAGCCCTTCAGACTTGAAACCCCTGGTATAGGCAGTAGGGAGCCACTAGAGAGGCTGGAACAGGAAGAGGTGGCTTGGGTTTGTGTGGCCTATGTGGTGGTCAGGCTGGGGCGGGGGTGGGGGTGGGGAGTGGCATGAATGGAGACCAGGACCAGTGAGGCAGCTGGTGATGTGGTCTGGAGTAAGTCAGTGAGTTAAGTAGAGAAAGTGGGCCTGGGGGCAGCTGGCGATGCGGTCTGGATTGAGTCGGTGAGTTGAGTAGTGAAAGTGGGCCTGGGGACAGCTGGTGGTGCGGTCTGGAGTAAGTCAGTGAGTTGCGTAGAGAAAGTGGGCCTGGGGGCAGCTGGCGATGCGGTCTGGAGTAAGTCAGTGAGTTGCGTAGAGAAAGTGGGCCTGGGGACAGTGAGGGTTGAGGGGTAGAATGCATGAACTGAACTGCCAGGTGGATGTTGATGTGGGTGACATAACTGGGCAAGGGAGGACTGCATTTGGGTTTGGATGACCATGAGGCGAGAGATGCTTCTCCTTCAAGGGGAGCCCACTCCATCTCTGGAAGGTCAGCAGTAGGAGGTGGCTTGGGACTTGGTGCCATAATGTGGGGAACTTGGGGTGCTTCTAGCAGGCGAAGATTGGGGCTCAGGGAATCCTTTCTGCAGGTACCAGTATCTCTGTTGCCGCTAAAGTCTGTGACAGAGTTAACCAAGTAGAAATTGAGGAGACAAGAGTGTTCAGACAGAAGATGGAACCTTAGGAGGGGTTGAGGAATAGTGGGAACAGAAGCTCAGGCAGGGTTCCCAAAGCCCAGAGAACGAGTGATTCTTGGAGTGGCCAGAAGTGAGGGTGCAGAGCAGGAGGGCAAGCTTGCAAAGGACTTAGAAATTCGGGAAGCTCTGGGGAAGCTCTAGAAGGGTTCTGGTACTGTGTTCTGGAGCAGGGCTAGCCATTATGCAGCCAGCCTGGAGGTTTGAGAAGACTGAGTTCCGGGACCTCTCAGGAATCATACCCTACAGACTCCTACACCCTACACAGCACACTGTTTTTTGTTTTTTTTCCAATCTGTTGCAGAAAGTACAGTTTTGCAAAGTACAATAAAAATGTGAACTTTTATGCGAGTTCCCTGGTGGTCTAGTGGTTAGGACCTCAGTGCTTTCAGTGCCGGGGCCCGGGTTCAGTCCCTGGACAGGGGGCTAAGATCCCGCAAGTTGCACGGAACAGCCCCTCAAAAATGTAAACCATGAAACATCAAGCTGCCATGAAAGCCCCCAAACGCTCCCCTGCTGTTTCTGTGCTTGTCTCGGTGTCACCTGGGGCTGGCCCCTTGGGCCCCACTTGGATCAGCAGCACTGCAGCCGTGGGGGAGAGAAGAGGAAAGCGGGCAGGACTGGGCGAAGGGAAACAACCAATTCCCAGGGTGACTGGTCAAGGCAGAGTAGTGGCAGTGATGGCCGCGCACAGTGGTGTGTGATCTAGAAGGGTGGCTTGACTGCGTGGGGTGCAAGGGAGAGAGAGGTGCACAAACTTCGCCTCTGGCTTGGGTAAGTGGGCGTGGCTGTGCCGGCCATGGATCAGGAGTGGGGCTTAGGAAGGGGTGGGGCAGGGGCGGGAGGAAACCATGCCTGCTTGGGGCATCTGCGGAAAACAATGGCTGTTTGGTCTAAGACCTAAAGCCTGAGGAATCCAGGCTGCCACTGGTAGATTTAGGGGTTATAAAGCAGTGGTCCCCGAACTTTATGGCATCAGGGACCAGATTTCATGGAAGACAGTGTTTCTACAGACGATGGTGGGGGCAGGGGGGACTGGTTTGGGATGGTGCAAGTGCCTTAAACTTGTGCACTTTATTTCTATTATTATTACATTGTGATATATAATGAAATAATTAGACAACTCACCGTAATTAGATCATCAGGCGTTAGATTATTCTCATAAGGAGCTCGCAGCCTGGATCCCTCACGTGCGTGGTTCGCAGTAGGGTTCATGATCCTGTGAGAATCTAATGCTGCTGCTGATCTGACCGGAGGCGGGGCACAGGCGATAATGGGAACGACGGGGAACAACTGTAAATACAAGCTCCCCTGGCTCCCTGCTCACCTGCTGCTGTGCGGCCGGGCTCCTCACAGGCCAAGGGCTGGAGGCTCCCTGTCGTGAAGTGCAGATTGTAACTGCAGCCACAGCAGTACCTCACGCTCCCCTGGAGGCTTGCTCAGAGAAGAGAGTCGAGTTCACAGTCCAGGCATCCAGCATGTAAGAGTCGGACAGAGGAAGGGGACGGCCACACTGGCTAAGAGCGACAAGGAGCCAAGACGGGGCCATCTGACTGAGTGGGGATGGCTGCACTGGCTTTGAGGGTGGGGTGGGCAGGCAGAGCCCAGGCCTCTGTGGGTTGAGATAAATGGGAAAAGAACTGAAGATGAACTTTGGCTGTAAAATTGTTGGATGGGGAGGCACAGGCTGAAGGGGGAGTTTGTAAAGATTGGAAACTCCACCATGACTAGATGCTAATGGGAGGAGCCAGTAAAGATGGAAAATGAAAGAGAGCAAGGGGACACATTTGCTGAAGCAGCGAGGGGTGCAATCCAGACTGCACGTCAGGGTGATCCCATGGGGCGCCCTTGGGTACAAGGACTGGAAGGCCCACCTCAAACCTAGGCGCCCTGTGACAGGCTCTGGGCAGCGCGCTCCACCCCACTGTTCTTTCTTTGGCTGGGCCCCCTGAGGGTGGGGCTCAGAAGGGCTCCAGCAGAGTATGGTCCTGTTGAGACCAGGTAGGCCCAGAGGCAGAGGGGGCAGCCATCTGTCCAGGGACCCTTCCCCAGGTCCTCCTTTCCTGCCTTATCTGGCAAGGTTTGGGGCCTGCACTTGCCCATCCTGTCTCCTGCCTGCAAGACGGGGTGGCCTACACTGCCTCAATCTGGATTGACTCCTGAATGCAGAATAGTGGAGTCTGTGGAAGGGCAGACGAGGAGCCCAGTGTGCAGAGGCCACCGCGTGTGTTGGGTTGCTGCCGCACTCCTTCCGCGGGGCCACGGGTGTGTGGCCTTGCTGGTTGGCTCTCCAGAGGCTCGGTAGCTTTGATACCTGGAAGGGAGGAGTAGACTGGGGAACAGCAGGCAAGGATGCTCGGGGTCAAGAGAGCCCCTTGGGGAGGGATTGTTTGCTCAGGCCCAGACGGGGGTGGAAAGGGGTGGCTTTGGGCTTCTGGGCTAAAAGACCGAGGACAAGCCCAGATGGTGTTAGCTGGAGAGTGGGGAGATGACCATCCCAAAGGTCTCCGAGGAGAGGGCGAGTGGAAGGGGCCCAGGCCCTGTGAGACGGGGTGAACATAGCTGGGATAGATCACAGGGGTCCTCTGCTGGGGGGCGAGTATATGGGGGGAGCTGCCCAGGTGGCCACCAAGGGGATACCTGGGCCCCTGCCGCCTCCTCACAGGGGCTGCCTCTCCTCCTCTCCTGCCAGTCATCTGCAAGCAGCAGGCCCCAGAGCTGGAACCGGCTGCGACCCTGCCTCCCCTGCCCCAGCCCCCGCTGGCCCCCGCGGCACCTGTTGCACCAGCCCAGGGCACCCCGTCCATGGATGAGCTCATCCAGCAGAGCCAGTGGAACCTGCAGCAGCAGGAGCAGCACCTGCTGGCCCTCAGACAGGTACGGCCCAGTCCTCCCTCCCCGCCGCTCCTCCCAAGGGGCACCCGGCACCCCGCTCTGGGCCTCGGGCTTCGCGTCTGCACTGAGGACAGGGCTGTCCCGTTGCCCAGGGCCTGGTGCGCGACAGCTGTCGCTCCTCCAGCGCTGCTGCCGCCTTTGTTGTGCTTAGCTCAACCCCTCACGCCAGACCCTAAGGTTGCGTCTCCTCCCAGTGAGCTCATTGCATAGGCTTTGCCACACGTGCCCCCATCATGCCGCAGCCGATGCTGACAAGTGAGCCTCGCGTAGGAAATGGTGTGACGGAGAACGCCAGATGGCCTCTGGTGCCGTTGGCACAGTTCTTACCAGTTAGGCGGAGGCTCTTGTGAGATGGAACTTTTTCTCTCAGTCCATCACAGTCTGGTACTTTGGCCAGATACAGTAGGATGAACTGCCAGAAACCCAAGGAGGATAAAAGGACACTGAAACACCAGCCCCAGTTTTATCAACGCAAGTTGATGTATTGGAAACAAAACACTCCAGAATGTTCACTCTCAGTTTGCACATGGAACTCTTCACAAACCGGGCAGCCCAGCCTCAGTCAGCCCTGGGCGAACCGCTTGTGCCCCCGCCATGCTGGGTCTCAGCCACGCCTCAGTCTGCCAGTCTAGCGGGCAGAAGTCTGGCATCGCGTGTTAATTTTGGACTCCTGGTTGCCAGCGCGATGGCTCTGCATTTCTTTGACTGGTGTCTGTTTATGTGCGTCCTCCCCGTGCCTTATTCACACCCGCCACTTTTTTTTTTTTTTTTTTTTTTTGGTGAGTTCACATGCAGAGGTTCCTTGTTCCTCTGGGCCTTAAGCTTTCCATCTGTCACCTCTGGCGGGGCATTGTCCCCTGCTGTGTCTTGCCGGGCTTCACCTGCTGCCTACTCTTGCACTGTGGCATGACTCTCCAATGTGTGTCTCAGGCTTCCGGTGTGAATGCTGGGGGCGGGGCACGGATGGGCCAGCCTGGGTGTGCCTGGGCTGGGGTCCCTCCTCATGCAGTCTCGGCATCACCTGGCCTTCCAGGAGCAAGTAACAGCAGCCGTGGCCCATGCACTGGAGCAGCAGATGCAGAAGCTCCTGGAAGAGACGCAGCTGGACATGAACGAGTTTGACAACCTGCTGCAGCCCATCATCGATACCTGCACCAAGGATGCCATCTCGGTGAGGATGGGGCAGGGGTGGGGGCATACTCCAGAACCTGGTGCTCCTGATGAGGGCTCCCACAGCCTGTCTGGGCTGGGGCTACTCTTGGGCACCCCGTTTCTCCCTCCGCTTTCTGCCTGAGCGCTTCCGTGGGCTCTCCTGCCAAGAGAGAGAGGGAAGGTGGGTGGAGATGCCTGGGCACTCCCAGGTGTCCACACACCGTCAGACCTGGGGAAGCCAGTCCCGCTTCACCTGCTGTCCTGGCTGTTGCAGGCAGGGAAGAACTGGATGTTCAGCAACGCCAAGTCCCCGCCACACTGCGAACTGATGGCGGGCCACCTCCGCAACCGCATCACGGCCGACGGGGCACACTTCGAGCTGCGGCTGCACCTCATCTACTTGATCAACGACGTGCTGCATCACTGGTGAGCGCCCGCCAGCCCCACCATCCCCCCGCTCCTCTGCC
>SJYV01012355.1:0-16143 GCA_006410875.1 Neotragus pygmaeus | reverse complement strand
CCGGCCCCTCACATACACCCCTCAGCCCCTACCCTGGACCGTGCACCCCCGAGGCCACTGTCCCCTTGCGCCTTGCTTCCAGGGCGACTTCTGCGTGTTTTCCCGTGTCTGTTGGCTGCCTTGTTCGTACCTGCCACTCACTGTTCTTTCTTCACTGATCTACACACACTCCATTGCCCTCAGTGCACTCTGCTTCAGGAGTCTTCCCGTGCAGCCTCCTGGCTAATCCTGTGTCCCAGCCCAGAGACTTGCCTCCCCTCTCCACCCAGCCATCCTGAGGCCGGGCCAGTACCTACTTCCTCATGGCCTTTCTGGTGTCTTACGGCAAAGGTTAAGTCACGAAACCAATGCCTGGGCCAAAGACAGGTGGAATCTTATGGGGCTAGTGAGGCTAGCCTGTCGCCGTGAAGACTGGCTGCCACATTTGACCTTGAACTTGACCGGCTGAAGGGACAGCTCTTGCCCGCTTCCGCCCGCATGCAGCTGGCCCGCCACTCCCTGCTTCCTGGGCCACGCGGGCAGTTCTGCTTCCACTTCGCGCCCCCGCCTCACCTTCCCCTGTTTCTCGGCCGCTGGGAAGCTGGCAGCTGCTCGGACCCTCGTGTGCCCTCTGCTCCACCAGCCGCTCCATGGACTCAGGGCAGCTCGGCAGAGACAGCCCTGTCTCTGGCACTTCTGCAGCCGTGCCCTTCCTGAGCCCTGCTGTCAGGAAGCCCAGTGCCGCCGCCCTATCCTGCCTGGACTGCCCTCCCCCAGCCTCAGGCCCTTGCTGCTGTCTCTGGGCTCGCCTCTGGGAGGGGCTCCAGCTGCCCCCCTTCTTTCCCAGGCTCTGATACCTCGTCGTACAGCCTGGGGAGTCCCCATACTCACTCATGCTCAGAGTATGCCCGTAGCTGCCCCTCACCTGCGCCCTACCCCCACTGAAAGGCCATCTCATCCTGCAGACCTGATTCCTAGGCCCCCTGACAGCCCACGTGCTCCCTCGTGGAAGGTGGGGTCCCAGCCCAGATGGCCTTGTGCAGAGAGGGTGGCTGTGCTGAGCAAGGCTTCAGGGACTAGGCCCCACACCCACAGCGGCAGCAGCCCCGCCCTTGTGGGCGACAGGGGCTCTCAGCAGCCCACGTCTGGCAGTCCTCAGGCCACCCTGGGAGGGCAGGGTCGTGGTGCTGATGAGGGGGCTGGGGGGACAGGCTGTGCTCCGATAGCCCCTGGGCTGTGTTCTTTCCCACTGCCATCTGTCCCTCGGGCTCGGGTGCCAGCATGGCTCTCGTGGGGGGCCCAGCCCTTGTCCTGGCCGGGTTGGGGGCCCGTTTCCCAAGAAGGCAGAGGGGGCTGTGGCCGGAGCCGCAGTGGTAACGGGCGCGTGGCTGGGTCCCGCCCCAGGGCCCTGACGCGCGGAAGGTCTCTCCCTCACAGCCAGCGCAAGCAGGCCCGGGAGCTGCTGGCCGCCCTGCAGAAGGTCGTGGTGCCAATCTACTGTACCAGCTTCCTGGCCGTGGAGGAGGACAAGCAGCAGAAGATCGCCCGGGTGCGTGGGGCAGCCAGGCAGGGCAGGGTGGGGACGGGCTGGGGGCGTGTGCGCTCGTCTCCCCCTGACAAGCCTCTCCCTTCTCCACGTCCAGCTCCTACAGCTCTGGGAGAAGAACGGCTACTTCGACGACTCCATCATCCAGCAGTTACAGAGTCCGGCCCTGGGGCTCGGCCAGTACCAGGTGGGCGCTGCTCCCTGAGGCTGGGGGGCTGGGTGGTGCCCTCGGGGTCCTGGTAGCATCTTCCAAGCCCGACTCCCAGGGGTGCCCTGGTGTGGTGAGCAATGGGAGGCGGGTCTGAGGAGCAGCACTGGGGCCCAGCCCCTCCACAACAGTGAGCTCCCCCTAAGGGGGCCCGCAGGGTGTCTCCTGGTGTACCATGACCAGGCTACCTGGTATAGGCCCTGCTCTCGGGGATGTCTTTGACCCGCCTGCCCTGGTCCTCCAGGCATGATAGGAACGTGCGGAAAACCTTGAATAATCTAGGCTGCATGGTCATCGTGTTGGGCACAGGGTCCCTTGTGTGCTGCTCAGGGGGGGCATCTGCTCAGAGGACAAGGTCACAGGGCATGGGGAGGAGGGCCAGATTTCCTTGGTTCCCTCTGCCGTGGCTCTGGCATTGCCACCCCGGCGAGAGCTGTCTGGATAAAAGACACAGCTCACACCCCTGATTGTCTGCCGTGGGATGTCGTCTTCCTGCACATCAAGAAGTGTCAGAAGCCACATGTTGACTGTTCTCCCTGTGATGCTCCTGACTGCCACCCTCCCTACAGGGGAGACGCTTTCGTGCTCAGAGAGGCAAACAACGAAAGTGCATCTCAGACTTTTAAAAAATTTTATCCACTTTTTTTGGTTGCTAAATAAGAATGGGCTCACATCACCATACCACAGTGATACTCCCTTCTTTTCTCTTCTTGAGTTGGTGGCAATAGCTCATGGTTACTGAGCCGCCCTGGTCCTGTTCACTGTATTACTTCCTAGTCCCCAGAGGTAGGTTCTGTTACTGTCCCATTTTACAGATGGAGAAATTGAGGCCCCAGGGAGGTAGTGACTTGTTCAAAGCCATATAGCCTGTGAGCCCGTCCTAGGATGTGTGTCAGTGGTGGAATTTTAACGTGTGTGTGTCAGCCTAGGGCATGGCCGTCCTTGTGTATTACCTTTGTGAGGGAATTCTAAGCTACTACAGCACTGATCATTACCAAATTTGGCTAGCTTGCGGTGCTCTGTGGTTGTCAAGCCTGAGTTGATTATCTTACGTGACAATCCCACGCCAGCCTTGGATCCCTGGACCTGCTGCCCACAGCATCGCCAGCCTTCTGGGTGCTGTCCCTGTGCTGCTCCAGTGGGTCTCGGACCTTGAGTCCCACATGCTGAGCGCTGGCTTCCATGCTCTCCCCCAGGCGACCCTCATCACTGAATACTCCTCAGTGGTCCAGCCAGTGCAGCTGGCCTTCCAGCAGCAAATCCAGACCCTCAAGACCCAGCACGAGGAGTTTGTCAACAGCCTGACCCAGCAGCAGCAGCAGCAGCAGCAGCAGCAAATCCAGATGCCACAAATGGAAGCTGATGTCAAGGCCACGCCGCCGCCACCTGCCCCACCCCCAGCCCCCACACCTGTCTCTTATACACATCTGCAGATGCTTTACCAGCTGAGCCAAGAGGGAAGCCCAAGAATACTAGAATGGGTAACTATCCCTTCTCTAGCAGATGTTCCTGACCCAGGAATTGAACTGGGATCTCCTGCATTGCAGGTGGATTCTTTACCACCTGAGCTATGAGGGAAGCCTATGACTGGACCTGTCCTAATTTGTCACATTGATTATCTTTCTCTATCTATGAGGCAGCCTGGTTGTGTGGAATCTCTTTTTTATGATGAAGGATCAAATCTCCTTATCAGCCAGTATCCCAAGAGGAAACAGAAGGCATGACTGAGAAATGTGAGGAATTAATTGCAAATGTGTGCGGAGAGTGTTAGGTAAGCCTCCTGAGCTAGTGATCGAGGGGTGCTTTTACTACCCCAAGGTCTGAAAGGGCTAGGAAAGGAGGAAATATTAGGAAGATTGGGGAGGAGAGAGGCATTGTATAAGAAGCACTGCCTCAGAGGAGCTGTGACCTTCGACTGAAAGATGCTACTAGGCTGTGGCCACACCATAGAGAGGGAGAGGCGAATTGCAACATTGTGGTTTACAGGAAGAAACATATATTCATTTTCATTCCCATTCTTTGAAATTTCCTAAATGTTAAGATCTATAAATATGTCGATTGTTATTCATAGTTAGCCCCTTTCAGCTGCACTTGAGTGTAAGTTAATGAGGTTGCTTTTAGAAAGCCCCGAAAGATGATAGTTGGTTGCTAAGAGACCAACCATGTACCTAGAGTTGGAACTTTTAGCTCCGCTCCTCAAATTTTGGGGAGAGATGAGTGGTGGAGATTGAGTTCAATTACCAATGACCAAAGATTTGATCAATCATGACTATGTAATGAAGCCTCCACAAAACATGAACTATAATTGTGGGGTTTTGAGAACTTCCAGGTTGGTGAGCACGTGCAGGTGCTGGGAGGGTGTCGAGCCCACAGTGGGCATGGAAGCTCCGCATGCCTTCCCACATACTTTGACCTGTGCATCTCTTTCATCTGGCTGATCCTGAGTTGTGTTCTTTTGTATATAAACTGGTAATTTAGTAAGTAGTCTATTTTCCTTAGAACTGTGACCTATTCTAGCAAATGATCACACCTGAGGAGGGGGTTGTAGGAACTCCTGATTTATAACCAGTTGGTCAGAAGCCCAGGTAATAGACTGAACTTCAGTTCCCATAGGAAGTGGGAGCAGTTTTGAGGGACTGAGCTCTGAACCTGTGAGATCTAATGCTATCTTCAGGCAGGTAGCGTCAGAATTGAGTTGACTTGTAGGACATCCATCAGGTGTCCAAGAATTGCCTGGTGTGGGAAAATCTCCCCAAATAGCTGATGATCAGAATTACTTGAGAGTAGCGAGAAGGATGAATGGAAAAACAGGGATGTTTCTCCTTTACTGGAATGATATCCAAATATTCTCTTCTGAATCTCCAACTGGTGCCTCCCACTGGACATATCCAACTGGAAACTCATTGATGTATTTCATAAGATCAATCTCCTTAGATACCAAGGTGTGGGTGAGGAGGGAGAAGGGTAGAGACTGGATCTTGAGGAAAGGTTTGCAATATACGTCCCACATATTAAGAGATTTCCCAAAGTGGTACCATTAATAGTTGCTAGCACCTAGATTGGGACATCAAACTTCTTTTCTTACTTTACTTCTATGTTTNAGCTCAGCATTCAGAAAACTAAGATCATGGCCTCTGGTCCCATCACTTGATGGCAAATAGATGAGGAAACAGTGGAAACAGTGTCAGACTTTATTTTTTTGGGCTCCAAAATCACTGAAGATGGTGATTGCAGCCATGAAATTAAAAGATGCTTACTTCTTGGAAGGAAAATTATGACCAACATAGACAGAATATTAAAAAGCAGAGACATTACTTTGCCAACAAATGTCCGTGTAGTCAAGGCTGTTGTGTCTCCAGTGGTCATGTATGGATGTGATACTTGGACTATAAAGAAAGCTGAGCTCTGAAGAATTGATGCTTTTGAATTGTGGTGTTGGAGAAGACTCTTATGAGTCCCTTGGATTGCAAGAAGATCCAACCAGTCCATCCTAAAGGAGATCAGTCTTGGGTGTTCATTGGTAGGACTTATTTTGAAGCTGAAACTCCAATACTTTGGCCACCTGATGCAAAGAGCTGACTCATTGAAAAAGACCCTGATGCTGGGAAAGATTGAGGGCAGGAGGAGAAGGGGACGACAGAGGATGAGATGGTTGGATGGCATCACTGACTCGATGGACATGGGTTTGGGAGAACTCCAGGAATTTGTGATGGACAGGGGGTCTGGCGTGCTGCGGTTCTGCTGCTGCTAAGTTGCTTCAGTCCTATCCCACTCTGTGCAGTTCATGGGGTTGCAAAGAGTCGGGCACGACTGAGCCAATGAATTGAACTGGACTGCAGCACGTCAGGCTTCCCTGTCTGTCACGAACTCCTGGAGCTTGCTCAAACTCATGTCCATTGAGTTGGTGATGCCATCTAACTCTCACCCTCTGTTGTTCCTTCTCCCCCTGCCTTCAACCTTTCCTATCATTAGTGTCTTTTCCAATGTTCGGTTGTTTGCATCAGGGAGCCGAAGTTGGAGCTTAAGCATCAGTCCTTCCAATGAACATTCAGGATGGATTTCTTTTAGGACTGACTGTTTTGATATCCTTGCTTCCAAGGGACTCTCAACAGTCTTTTCCAAAACCACAGTTCAAAAGCATGAATTCTCCATGTCTCAGCTTTCTTTATACTCCAACTCTCATGTCTATACATGACTACTGGAAAAACCATAGCTTTGACTAGTTAGACCTTTGTTGGCAAAGTAATGTCTCTGTTTTTTAACATGCAGTCTAGTTTGTCATAGCTTTTCTTCCAAGGAGCAAGCTTCTTTTAATTTAGGAAATCAGTCCTGAATATTTATTGGAAGGACTGATATTGAAGCTTCAACTTTGGCCATCTGATGCAAAGAACTGACTCATTGGAAAAGACCCTGATGCTAGGAAAGATTGAAGGCATGAGGAGAAGGGGATAACAGAGCATGAGATGGCTGGATGGCACCACCAACTCAATGGACATGAGTTTGAGCAAGCTCCAGTAGTTGGTGATGGACAGGGAAGCCCGGCATGCTGCAGTCCATGGGGTTGCAAAGAGTGGGACACGACTGAGCCACTGAACTGAACTGAAATGAATATCTACAATTATTTTGTGGTCCTCTGTTTTCACTTGATGTTTGCTCTATTTTGATTTCATTTTCCATCCCTTTGTATCAACTAGTATTGGCTTCACAACAAATAACTCCATCATTCAAAACTTAAATAATTGACTGAAGTCACCATCTGCAGTGATTGTGGAGCACCCCCAAATAAAATCTGTCACTATTTCCATTGTTTCCCCATCTACTTGGCATGAAGTGATGGGACCAGATCAACACTTGAATAAAATAAAAGAGATTTTTTTTATAAATAAAATATATCCTTGTATATTTTATTTATATAAAATATAAATAAACTTTTATAAATGAAAGATATTCATTTGTACCTCTTGAGTCCAATTTTGGTCCTATTAATTCAACATATTATAACATCTAAGATGAAGGAAAAAGACAAAAAACAAATCTTGGAGTTCTAAACGTGTCTTAACTGAGAAAATTTTATATGTGCTTGAAATAATAATGCTTATCATTTCTGAAATGTCTTCTATATGCCAAACACTCTATTTATGTTTTTATATATTTCATATCACTTAGCCCTCATGAGTGTTTTGCAAGGGTATTGTTTATAAAGTCTTTTGATAGATGTAGAATCTGAGGCTTAGAGAAGTTTAGAAACTTGCCCTAGGTCACCAAACTGTTGGCTGAAAAAGATGAAAGTACTGTCTTTTGAGAAAACATAGTCTGAAGACCACAAGATTGTGAATGGCAAGTTAAAGAATTCAGGCATGATTATATGAATGCTATTCATTCTAAGCATGGTTATATTTTAATGCAATATGTATGACAGATCTGCCAGAGACTTAAAAANCGGCAGTGCGCCTGCCGTCCAGGTAGGACACCATGGCCTGGCCCGCCCACATGGTGTCTTAGACGTTTTGAAATAGTTGTTACATTGAAAATCTGGCTTTAGGGCTTCTCTCAAAAGATCTGAGGGTGTGGTGACCTGGGCCAGCCTCCCAGCCCCGCTCCTGGAGGTGACTCTGGGCAGCCTCACGCTGGCCCTAAGCCTGGGCTGCCGTCCCGGCTCAGTAAGTGTTGACAGCAGCAGCTGGGCAGGTAAGACAGTAAGACATGGTGAAATAGTTCCTGGAGGCAGAGCCGATGCTGAGACAGGACGAGAGAGCCGCTTCGGGGAGAGCCGCGGCAGAAGGGGGAGCAGGCAGGCAGGGGTGTGGTCAGGGCAGGGGTTGGCCACAGGCCCCGTGGCTCAGCCTGCACACCCGGGGAGCCCTGGGGAAGCCCTGCCGTGTGCCGCTGAGGGGCTCACGGACGGGTGTTCGTCCCACGGCTCCTGTCAGGCATGAGGTTGGGATGCTCCTTGGCCCCAAGGTGGGTGTAGCATTTGAGATTCTGGGCCTGGGGTGCCGGCAGGCACCTCACATCCTCTGCCCGGGTCAGCGGTTGTGTCCAGCTGGGCTGTAGGCCTGCAGCTCAGGTGCTGGGCTCACGGCTGCCCACCTTGCAGCCGGACACCAGTGTCGGCAGGTGGCTGCCGTGCACCCCGCGTACCCGCCACAGGCTGGGACTCACCTCTGCTCTTTGCCTTGCAGCCTCCTGAGCAGCCCCCCTACCCACACCACCAGGGCGGGCCGCCCCACTGCCCACCCTGGAACAACAGCCACGAGGGCATGTGGGGCGAGCAGCGTGGGGACCCCGGCTGGAACGGCCAGCGGGACGCCCCCTGGAGCAGCCAACCTGACCCCAACTGGAACAGCCAGTTCGAGGGCCCCTGGAACAGCCAGCACGAGCAGCCGCCCTGGGGCGGGGGCCAGCGCGAGCCACCCTTCCGTATGCAGCGGCCGCCGCACTTCCGTGGGCCCTTCCCGCCCCACCAGCAGCACCCGCAGTTCAGCCAGCCACCGCACCCCCACAACTTCAACCGCTTCCCACCCCGCTTCATGCAGGACGACTTCCCCCCACGGCACCCCTTTGAGCGGCCGCCCTACCCTCACCGCTTCGACTACCCTCAGGGGGACTTTCAAGCGGGTGAGTGTGTGAGTGTGAGATCACCCTTGGGGGCGGGGTCCGCCGTGGGACCAGTGGACACATCCTCAGTTGTCCTGCGATCCCGAGGCCAGCTCACTCACCAGCCTTGGCGTGCCCTGAGCCAGGGTGGCGGGCGGGAGGGGTCGAGGGTGACAGAGAAGCCCAGAGCCCAGGCCTGGAAGCAGAAGGCAGGTGGGACCACATCCTCCACGTGGGCTGGCTGACTCTGTGTTTTCTCGTTTCTACTCTGCTGCTGCCTGGATTTTCAGATGCGTTCCTGACTATAAATTGAGCTGGGAAACCAGTAGGTTTATTGCTTACGTGAAGTGTTCTGGGGCTGCTGTAACAGGGCTGTGGGCCGGGTGCCTCCCACAGCAAGGAGTTCTCCACAGTTAGTTCTGGAGGCTGGAGGTCTGAGATCAGGGTGTCAGCTGGCTTGGTGTCTCCTGAGGCCGCTGCTGGCGGCCTGTAGGTGGCCGGCCTCTCCTTGCGTCTCCTCTGTTAGTCTTCTCATCTTATAGAGATAGCCGTCAGTACTGGATCAGGGCCCAGTCACAGGCCCTCTGTTCCCCTGGACTAGGAGTGAACTTGCAGGGGCATTTGCACAGTCCAGCGCATAACGTGGCTCTTTGAAGGTTATGTGGTTTCCTTGTGTCTCCTTCTTTCAGCCCGGAGGTCTGGTAGGTGCAGCTGTGTGCAGGACAGGCCACTGCCAGCCCCAGCTGCTCCTTGGGGCTGTGAACGGAGCAGCCAGGGGAAGGCGCTGGGCAGGTCTGCTGGTGCTGCTCTTGACTTGCCAGCAGGCCTGAGTGCAGTTTCTGTTTTGCAGAAATGGGACCCCCTCACCACCACCCTGGCCACCGCATGCCTCACCCTGGGATCAACGAGCACCCGCCTTGGGGTGGGCCCCAGCACCCTGACTTCGGCCCTCCGCCCCACGGCTTCAACGGGCAGCCCCCTCACATGCGGCGACAGGGCCCTCCGCACATCAACCATGACGACCCCAGCCTGGTCCCCAACGTACCCTACTTCGATCTCCCTGCTGGGCTCATGGCCCCCCTCGTGAAGGTAACATTGCAGAGCTGAGCACCAGACTTTACCACACATGCTTGTTCTCCAGGTGGGAAGTTCATGGGTAGGATCCATTTCCCACTTGGCTACAAGACGTTGTTTCCCAGGCCCCTGTGCCCCTCATTTCCTGCACCCCAGTAAACTTGACCACCTTGTCATTAAGGGTGTGCCTCAGTTACTGACCCTACTTTGCATGCTCACACGTGGCCTTGCGCAAGGCCCGTGTCCCTCTGCTCCTGAGTGTCTGTCCAGGACTGCAGGTTTAGTAGCTGCTCGAGAAGGCTGGGCGTGAAGGGGGGGGTCCTCTTGGTCCCGGCCTTGGAAGCCGCCTTGTCCAGGGACTGAGGACAGGGGTTTCTCAGAAAAGGACTGGTCAACCAATCGAGCAAGGCAGGAGAGAGGGTCAGAAGGGAGCCAGGGCCAGGGCTCAGGGCGCTCTGGTCATTGCCCCTCCCTGGAACTTGAGACACGTCACACGGGGGCAGCTTGGAGAGCTAAAGGCTGAGGGGCCAGTGGGGCTTCCCTTGGGGTAGGAGCTGGAGTAGAGAAGGGGCACAGAGCAGGGCCCAGAGGTGGGCATCTGAGCAAATGAGGGCATCTGGGGTCCACGGAGCGTCTGGATAAACAGGGTCTCTGCATTTTTGGTAGAGAGAGAATTCTGTAGCTTTCTCAGCTTCTTCCATGGAGCCCTCAACCACCCCATTCAAGAACTGAGTCATTGGTGTGGCTGAAGCCCTACAAGAAGATGGGGTTTCCCAAGAGGGGCCGCCTGAGGCACTCTGATGCCCAGGACAGCTGTCTGCTGCCCTGCGGTTCCCCGGACGGGATGGGCCTGGGGTGCTGAGGCAGGGAGCAGTGACAGCATGTTCTCTGCTGCAGCTGGAAGACCACGAGTACAAGCCTTTGGATCCCAAAGACATCCGCCTCCCACCCCCCATGCCACCCAGTGAGAGGCTGCTGGCGGCCGTGGAGGCCTTTTACAGCCCTCCCTCCCATGACAGGCCCAGGAACAGGTATGGGGCTCCCGGAGACCCGCCGGGGGCTGGCAACAGAAGGGGAGGCTGCTGCCCCCTCCCGCCTGTCCTCCCGGGTCTTTCTTCACCAGAAACTCGCAGCAGGCACACCTTCTGCCCCGGGGTGGTGTGAGGAGCTGGACCAGGAGGGCCCACTTCTCCCCCAGCTCGCGTGTCATGCGTGCAGTGCCCTCGATATAAAGCTTTTATCACATTAGACAAGCGCTTATCTCGGGGTGGGTGTTTCAGAGACAGCCAGCTGCCGCCCAGCAGGCTTTGTCCTAGGCGTCCCTCAGGAGCCTCTCCCCTGGTGATCTCGCTTCAGCGGTTACCCTGCCATGTGGCAGAGCACAGGCCTACCTGCCTGCATCAGCGTGCCTCAGCCCCCGTCACGGTGACCCACACACCCTGCTCAGCTGTTCAGAGAAACCCCAGCCTGGAAAGGCGACGAAGCCATGTAGGGCTGGGGGCGCCCCCGGGGCTGGCCTGCCCCTCAGCCTGGCTCATCCTCCTGGGGCAGCCTGTCAAGGCGAGCCCCCACGGGCTTTTGTGCTGGGTCCTTGCTCAGGATCCCAGCGAGAGAGGGAAGGCCTGTTGGGCAGGAGAAGGTCCCTGAAGAGGAAGACTTGGGTTCAGCCCCGGGACACCTGTGTCTTACAGCGAAGGCTGGGAGCAGAACGGCCTCTACGAGTTCTTCCGAGCAAAGATGCGGGCCCGGCGGAGGAAAGGCCAGGAGAAGAGGAACAGGTGAGAGCCGCGTCCCCCGTGGGGAGCCAGTCTCCACGGTCCTGTCCCAGGGCGGCCTGCAGGCAGCTCCGCCATGGCCACAGGCTCTCTGTGCTGTCACGCCCACGGCGAGGGGCAGGGATGGGGTCAGTTCTGGTCTTGCCTGGGTCTTGGATGAAGCACCCTTAAGGGTGCTGGGAGCCGCCGCCCACACGGCCAAAGCAACGTGGGACGCACCGGCCTGCGCGCACAGCATGCAGGAAGGGGTGTGTCTGCCCTGGCACCGGCACCTCTGGGTCCTCTAGGGCCGGGCTGGGGGGTGTCTCCGGCTCACCAGGCCTCTCCCTGCAGTGGACCCTCAAGGTCTCGGAGCAGATCCAAAAGCCGAGGGCGCTCCTCCTCACGCTCCAACTCACGGTCCTCCAAGTCGTCCGGCTCCTACTCAAGGTCACGGTCCCGCTCCTGCTCGCGCTCCTACTCCCGCTCTAGATCCAGGTAAGCAGGGCTCCGCTGCACGGGGTGCGAGGCCCGGGGCTCCTTGGTGGCCGAGCTGACCCTTCCGTCTCCCCGGCCCACAGGAGCCGCAGCCGCTCCCGCTCCTCCCGAAGCCGCTCCCGCTCCCGCTCCCGCTCGAGGTCCAAGTCCTACTCCCCAGGAAGGAGGCACCGCTCACGGTCCAGGAGCCCCACCCCGCCGTAAGATTTCTGTCTTAACTGTCCAATGACCTCTGGTAGCGCTGGAACCCTCTGATGCTTTGCTGTGAATGTTGAAACGTGTCGGTAGAAGACCTGCTCTAGGTGGCCCGCGCCAAGGCAGCACCTGGGGGCCCCCGGGCGCTCGCTGGCGCAGTGACAGTGGCATCGCGTCTCACTCCTCGCTCTTACCTCTGCCATCACATTGTGAAGCCCAAGGCCAGGGCTGGGCTCTGTTTTCTAACCATTTGATGGGTTCGGTGTGGCCGGCTGTTGCCGCCAAATGTGGGGCAGGGACCGTCATCTTAGGGGACCCTTAACTGGCCGGCGAAGAGGATAAAGAAGGCGGCCAGAGACCGGAAACGTGTGTGTGTGTGTGTCCGTCTCACGCTGGCGACCCTTCATAGAAGCCACACGCTGTAATATTCTAAGTTTTCATTCCAATAAATGTATCCGCTCTTTTGTAAACGACGTTACCTGTCTTAATTTTAGTTCCTCGGCTGGTCTGGGTTCTAATTCAGCACCTCCTATACCCGACTCAAGGCTTGGGGAAGAGAACAAAGGACATCAGATGCTGGTGAAAATGGGTAAGTTTCCGGGGAAGACAGAAGAGCCCGCACTGGGCACTCGGGGCTTGAGGGGGCTGAGGGCATCAGAAGGTCCCCACTTGGAAAAGAACCTGCAGGGCCTCTGCCGCTGCTCTTCCTCACCGCGTTAGTCCAGGTCTGTGACCTGCATGTCGTGGAACTCCCCGTAGGCATTTGCACTGAACTTCACGTCAGGGTAAAAGCGCCACGCTTCGGGCTTCCCCTGGCTCGTAACCACTCATCCCTCTCTTTCAGGCTGGAGCGGATCCGGCGGCCTTGGCGTGAAGGAGCAAGGGATCCAGGACCCCATCAAGGGGGGGGATGTGCGGGACAAGTGGGACCAGTACAAGGGCGTGGGCGTGGCCCTGGACGACCCCTACGAGAACTACCGCCGGAACAAGAGCTACTCTTTCATTGCCCGCATGAAGGCCCGGGAGGAGTGCAAGTAGGCCGGCAGAGCCCCGCTGCCGGGCCCCTGCGGGTGAGGACGGCGGGCAGCCCGGCTCCCGCCCCGGCTCTGCCCCCGGGAGCCACAGGAGGAGGAAGACGGGCGCGGGTCTTGTGACCAGTGCCACACTGGATGGTGCCGAAGGCCCAGGCCCCACCTGCGGACCAGCTCTAACGTAGCAGCAGGCATCACGAGGGGGTGCCCAGCCCACGCGGCCACAGGCTTATTTCCCCGGACAGTGAAGCAAGAGACACAAGACCCCTGGATAAAAACTCCCACCGTCTGAAGACACGGCCGTCTCGCTCTCCCCTCAGCCTGAGCCTCAAACCAGGGGGCGTGTGTCCAGGGGACCTGCACACGCACGCCAGGCCAGGCGCTGCTACTGCTCCCTCGTTAAAAATGGAAAACAGCAGAACCTTTTTGATTTGCAGAGTTAAATGGGGTTTTCATTTTTATTCCAAGAGGTTTAGTTTTAGAAAAAAGAATACTGATCTAGGCTGATCCCCAGTGAGATAATTTGAAGCCTATTTCCTCTGAGACATACCAGCCCTTAATTCAGTTACTTTAGCTGTTTAAATTGAGGATTTTTTTTTCTTTTCCTTTTTTTTTGAACAGTAGCCATTTGCTGTTACCTGCAGAAACAAAAAGTTCTGAGGAAACTCACTTGAGGCATCTTCAGGTCACGGAACGATGACGCCCTTGGAGAACTTGTACCCTTAGCGTCTACTTGCTTTTTTCACTGAGAGGAACCCCCACACCAGCACTCGTGTGAGACAGCCCATTCTCATCCAGAGTGTGGGGCGTGACCCCTGGCCCTGCCTCCTGCTCTGTCACTTCTTTTGCGGGTCCCCGCCCGCCCCCAAAGGGCGGGAAGGCCAGAAGGAGCCGCCTCTGCCAGGAGCTGCCTGGGATCCGCCCTCCTTGGCATCCCCGGGCAGCTTGGTGCAGTGCCGTTTATTTGTACAGAAACATTTTTGGAAAATTCTTTTCAATAAGATGCAAAATCCTCTCCAACTTTTCAACCTGATAGGATAAACTGTTTGATTTTTGTTCTAGATTTCCTGTAGCTGTGAATTGTTCAAACGTGTCTGATTCAGGATAAAATGTAAACGTGTTGTTAACAATTTCTTGTGGATTTTACTGTTTTGCCTTCAAATAAAGACCTTTTTCTAAAGACCTTTTTCTTTGCGTTTAAATCAGAAGCGTGCTCAGGCTGAGGAGGGCGGAGGTGCGTCCTGAGTGCAAGTGGTGTCTGAATCGTGGAGTTGGGTTGGAGCTCGGCCTGGGTGTCTCACGGGGGTCCCCAGCGTGGACGCGTGGCCCTGCTCCCTCGTTAGTCGAGGGGGCTCCTCACCCCCACCATATACTGAGCCTGAGAAGCCAGCATCTGCCCTGGCGGAGCCACTCCACATGGCATCACCAGGCATGCTGGCATCCCTGTCCTGTGTGCGTGCTGACAGGCTCCACCTGGTTCCACTTCACTGGCCTGTGGTGTCCTCTCCTCGACAGGCACGCCGACAAGACGGGCTGCTCAGCTGGAAATGACTGGAGCACCCCAACACCGAGTGCCCCCTGGGACCTCAGGGCTGAGCGTCCCGGCCAGCTCCTCAGGTACTCGAGCCCATCTCTCCTGGCATTCAGAGCTCCTCCTCCGCCTCCTCCAGCGCCTCCTCCATGGTCGGCAGGGCGGGCCTGTGTCGTCTGATGTACTGTGGGGCAGAGGACACACGAGAGAGCCGTCAGCAGTGCTGCCTCCGTGCACTGAGGTTCTGGGTCCTGGGGACTAAGTCTGACTTGAGAGCAAGAGGGCTGTGGTAAAGGGGACGGACACGGGCTGGGGAGACGGGCTCGGGCGCCACCCTCAGCTGTGGCCCTGGAGCAGAGCAGGCCACCAGCCACTCGGGCTATAGGCAGAAGCAATCGGATCACTTCAGCTTGCATTCAGCTAACACACGTCCAACAGTGGAACAAGTTCAAGGACCCCTCGGGGAACATCAGCCAAGTCCAGAACGTGGCAAAGTGTGGGACAGTCTGTTTTCTTCCAACCAATAAACTCTAAGGAAACGAGGTGGGGAAGGGGGTGGCCTGTAAGCAGCGGTTGGTTCTCAGAGTGGGTCCCCAGTGGGCCCGTGAAAGGAATACCCACTCCCAGGTCCACCCTACTGCCAAGGCAAACCCAGTGGTCAGGCCTTTGGGGGTCTTACTGCTCAGGGGTGCAAACCTCTGCTATATAGGTTAGGAGTCTAAAAAAATATTAAGCAAACAATGTAGAACCCTGGATACACATGAAAAAGGAATGAAACATACACCTTTTATGAGATGAGGGAAAATCTGAACACTGGACACCTAATAATGATAACTGAGAAAAGTCAGTTTGGTTTTGGTATTACAGTAGTATCGTGATTATTATTTTTAAGTCCTTATTCTTAAGAAATATGTACTAAAATATATGTAGCTGAAATGCTAAAACTCACCACGCAGAACAATTCATACAGTACGATGCCATTTCTATAAAGAAACACCTATCACATCATATATAATACTGCTGCTGCTGCTAAGTCACTTTGTGTCCAACTCTGTGCAATCCCATAGATGGCAGCCCACCGGGCTCTGCCATCCCTGGGATTCTCCAGGCAAGAACACTGGAGTGGGTTGCCATTGCCTTCTCCATATATAATACTACACCTATTCTATATATTTTATACCTTGTATAGAATATGTGCCATAATATTGTACACATGCTTAACAGTTTATATAGGAGAAATCTAAATGATATATATCAAATTGGTAATAATTATCCCTGAAATTATGGATAACTTTATAAGTAACAGATCTCTAACAATTTGTATAAAATAATGTCTGTCATTGGACAAGAAATGAATTTTGGAGGGGAAAAAGCGAGATGAGTGTGATATCCCCGGAGCGCCAGCCCTCAGGACTGGTGGCCCTCAGGAAGGGTCTGTGGAAGGGCAGGGCCCTCACCCAGGAGAAGGGCACCTTTGCTCTGACGTCACACGGCATCCCTGCCCCAGCCCTGGTCACAGCCAAGGAGAGAAAGGGGTTCCTTCCACCAGGACTGAAGGGGGCTTGGGCCCTGGCACCCGTTTGAGCCCCAGAAGTCCCCTGCCCTCTCCCCCATGGAAGTGGGAGCCCCAGAAGCCCCTGCCCCCTCCCCGCCATGGAAGTGGGGGCAGCGCCGTAGACACCTCTTTGGTTTGAGCCCTGGAAGTCCCCTATCCCCTCCCCCCCATGGAA
>SJYV01012347.1:0-17774 GCA_006410875.1 Neotragus pygmaeus | reverse complement strand
TCCCACCCCTCTAGGTCATCCCAGAGCACCAGGCTGAACTCCCTGTGCTATGCAGCAGCTTTTTAGTGTGCTTTCTTTTTGTCCAAGAATTAGACACTTTTTTGAGGCAGAAAGATGCATCTTTCCAATCAATAGAACCCCTGGTGGGTTTCCTACTGTTGTACATTCCGGATAATTAAAAAGGAATAAAGTTAATCATCAACTGGTATTCAGGGTGTGGTCAACTTAATGAGATATTAGCTTGTATGATTTTTCTTGCTGTATTTTCACTCACCCCTCTCTAAATACACAGGCCAGTATTGTGTACTTCTTTACCAAAAAAGTTTTGGCCAAATCTAAAGAAAATTATCTCAACAACTTTCCTGTAGTATTCCCCATTTTACCATTGTCCCATTCATTCTCTAATACTGGGAAATATCAAATAAAAAGGTATGAGCCCAACAATGCTTAAATTTAATCCTTAAAATAATAAATCACTTTCCTCAAAACTTTTGTGGATAGAGTTAGGGCATCCTGACTGCTCATTGCCATATTGTACTGAACTTGTGTTTCAGACTATTAATTATATTTCTGACTATAAATTATGTTACTATGAATAATATTTTAGTTTATATTTCACTTCATTTTTAACCTGAAGAGGAGTTCTATTTCAATACATTTCTTTTTTATTAAAAAAAAAACCTACTGGTCAATTCTTTAAGTTAACAATCTCAAATATTTATGTTGATATTGGATTTTGAGGAAATTATTTTGAAATGTTCCTGGATTTAGGTTTGTTTTTTTTTTTAAGCTGAGATTTTTTTTTCTGTGCTGGATCTGACAAAAATCTTACTTTCCTAAGGATGTGGTAGAAGAGTGAGACAAAAATAGATTCATGCTCAACTGCTACAGAAATAGGTAATAGTGGGTAGAAATGATAAATAGTAGTCAGGAGTAATATGGAGTTGAGATTTATGTGGGCTTCAGAGATAGCTCAGTTGGTAAAGAATCCATCTGCAATGCAGGAGACCCCTGTTCTGTTCCTGGATCAGGAAGATCCACTGGAGAAAGGATAGGCTACCCACTCCAGTATTCTTGGGCTTCCCTGGTGGCTCAGCTGATAAAGAATCCACCTGCAATGTGGGAGACCTGGGTTCGATCCCTGGGTTGGGAAGATCCCCTGGAGGAGGGAAAGACTTATGTTAGATCTGCAAGGAAACTTAGAGCTCACCCAGCCTGTCCCCTCACTATGGACTCTCCATATTGCTGGGGCTTCCCAGGTGGTGCTAGTGGTAAAGAACCCATCTGCCAATACAAGAGACGTAAGAGATGATGATTTGATCCTTGGGTTACGAAGAGCCCCTGGAGGAAGACATGACAACCCACTCCAGTGCTCGTGCCTAAAGAATCCTATGGACTGAGTAGAAAACTAGAAATGAATAGTAATTCACAGTGAGAGGGGTCTGTGATTTGGCTTTTGTTTTTAACCTAGAGGCTATTTTTTGTTTACCCCTGGATATGAATATTTCTGTGTGTATTTGGGGAATTTGCAGTAGTAGACGCTGAGTAATTAATGAATAAAAAAGCTACTATGTTAGATCTGGGCTTCCCTGGTGGCTCAGATGGTAAAGAACCTGCTTGCAATGTGGGAGACCTGGGTTCAAACCCTGGGTTGGGACGATGCCCTGGAGGAGGGCATGGCAACCCACTCCAGTATTTTTGCCTGGAGAATCCCCATGGACAGAGGAGCCTGGCGGGCTACAGTCCATGGGGTTGAGAAGAGTCAGACACGACTAAGTGATGAAACACAGTATTAGATCTGATTCAAGAAAATGGCTCAGTCTCACCAAGCTTATTCCAGTAAATTTAAATCAAGTCAGTTCAGTTCAAAGTAACTCATCAAGAATCTAGCACAAATTTCTTACCCTATATTCTAAGGCATATTCTTCATTCCATGAGATATAGGATCCTCAACATGAAAAATTAGAAATCAATGTCAGAGTTCAAATATGAGACAGAGCAAAAGGTGCTGGAAGACATTCATATGTTTTTATGGGCTAAAGAAAGCACTTTTCTTATTTGTAAAATAAAGATTTTGGATTAAATGGACCCAGTGGTTTTCTTTTTAATTTTTTTGTAAGTTTCATAGAATGTATGACGATCATCTCAATCTTGTTTTAAAATTTTCCTGTTATCCTCAAAATTTGTCTTGAGCCCATTTCTAGTTAATTCCTAACCCTTTGCCCCAACCTTCACCCCTACCTTTATCAGGCCCAGGCAAATGCTGATCTGCTTTCTGTAGCTGTAGATGTGCCCTTCTGAGATTTCTAATACATGGAATCATATGATGTACAATCTCTTGTGTCTGGTTTCTCTTATTTAGCACAATTGTTTTTTGATGTTCATTCATGTTGCAGCATGTATCAGTAGTTTGTTTCTTTTTATTGCTGAGCAACATTCCACTGTATGGATAGAGTGCCTTGAGTTTATGGAGTCACTAGTCAATGGCCATTTAGGTTGTTTTCACCTTTTGACTATTATGAATAATGCTGTTATGAACATTCACATGCAAGTCTTTGTGTAGATATATGTTTTCATTTCTTTTGGGTAGACTCCAGCAAGTACAAGTGCTGGTTTATATGGGAAGTTTCATTTTTTAGAAAGACTGCCAATTATTTTACAAAGTGGCTATACCATTTTACATTGCCATCAGCAGTATATAAAGGTTCTCCTTTCTCCAAATGACTAATGATATACATCCTGTTATATGCTTATTATTTATCTGTGTATCATTTTTGGTGAAGTGTCTATTTAAGTCTTTAAAAAATGGTTTGTCTTTTTATTATTGAGTTATAAGAGTATTCTATGTATTCTCAATGTAAAGAACTAAGAAATGAATTGTTAATCTTTAAACTCTTCTTATAGATTTTGCTGGGCTTCCCTGGTGGCTCAGGCAGTAAAGAATATATCTGCAATGCAGGCAACCTGGGTTCGATCCCTGGGTAGAGAAGATTCCCTGGAGAAGGGAATCTCTACCCACTCCAGAATTCTTGCCTGGAGAATCCCATGGACACAGGAGCCTGGCAGGCTACAGTCCATGGGATCTCAAAGAGTCAGACATGACTGAGTGAGCGACTAACACATGGATTNGAGAAGATTCCCTGGAGAAGGGAATCTCTACCCACTCCAGAATTCTTGCCTGGAGAATCCCATGGACACAGGAGCCTGGCAGGCTACAGTCCATGGGATCTCAAAGAGTCAGACATGACTGAGTGAGCGACTAACACATGGATTTTGCTAACATAGGCTTTGGGGAAATACTTGGCTTTAGCTTGGGTATGATAGCAGTAGAAATTTTTGAGAATGGGTCAGCTGACAACTTGGGTAAATCCTTTTCTCCTTTGCCTTTCGCTTCTCTTCTTTTCTCAGCTATTTCAAAGGCCTCCTCAGACAACCATTTTGCCTTTTTGCATTGCTTTTTCTTGGGGATGGTCTTAATCATTGTCTCCTGTACAGTGTCATAAACCTCTGTCAATAGTTCTTCAGGCACTCTGTCTATCAGATCTAATTCCTTGAATCTATTTGTCACTCCCACTGTATAATTGTAAGGGATTTGATTTAGGTCACAACTGAATGGTCTAGTGGTTTTCCCTACTTTCTTCAATTTAAGTCTGAATTTGGCAAAAAGGAGTTCATGATCTGAGCCACAGTCAGCTCCCAGTCTTGTTTTTGCTGACTGTATAGAGCTTCTCCATCTTTGGCTGCAAAGAGTATAATCAATCTGATTTCAGTATTGACCATCTGGTGATGTCCATGTGTAGAGTCTTCTCTTGTGTTGTTGGGAAGAAGATGTTTGCTGTGACCAATGCATTCTCTCAAAAAAAAAAAAAAAACTCTGTTAGCCTTTGCCCTGCTTTGTTTTGTATTCCAAGGCCAAATTTGCCTGTTATTCCCAGTATCTCTTAACTTTCTACTTTTGCATCTATCCCCTATAATGAAGAGTATATCCTTTTTGGGTGTTAGTTCTAGAAGGTCTTGTAGCTCTTCATAGAACCGTTCAGCTTCTTCAGCATTACTGGTCAGGGCATTGACTTGGATTACTGTGATACTGAATGGTTTGCCTTGGAAACAAACAGTGATCATTTTGTTGTTTTTGAGATTGTACCCAAGTACTGCATTTTGGGCTCTTTTGTTGACTATGATGGCTACTCCATTTCTTCTAAAGGATTCTTGCCTACAGTAGTAGATATAATGGTCATCCAAGTTAAATTTACCCATTCCAGTCCATTTTAGTTCACTGATTCCTAAAATATCGATGTTCACTCTTGCCATCTCCTGTTTGACCACTTCCATTTTGCCTTGATTCATGGACCTGACATTCCAGGTTCCTATGCAACACTGCTGTTTATAGTATCAGACTTTACTTCCATCACCAGTCAGGTCCACAACTGGGTGTTGTATTTGCTTTGGCGTTATTTCTCTACTTATCTCCTGTAGCATATTGGGCACCTACCGACCTGGAGAGTTCATCTTTCAATGTCCTATCTTTTTGCCTTCTCATACAGTTCATGGGGTTCTCAAGGCAAGAATACTGAAGTGGTTTGCCGTTCCCTTCTCCAGTGGACCACATTTTGTCAGAACTCTCCACCATGACCCGTCCGTCTTGGGTGGCCCTACACAGCATGGCTCATAGTTTCATGGAGTTAGATAAGGCTGTAGTCCATATGATCAGTTTGATTAGTTTTCTGTGATTGTGATTTTTCATTGTCTGCCCTCTGATGGAGAAGGATAAGAGGCTTATGGAAGCTTCCTGATGTGAGAGACTGAAGGGGAAATGGTCTTGTTCTGATGGGTGGGACCATGCTCAGTAAATCTTTAATCCAATTTTCTGTTGATGGATGGGGCTGTGTTCCCTCCCTGTTGTTTGACCTGGGGCCAAACTATGTGGAATTAAGGAAGATAATGGTGACCTCCTTCAAAAGGTCCTGTGTACACACTGCTGCACTTAGTGCCCCCGATCCTGCAGCAGGCCACCACTACCCACGCCTCTGCTGGAGACACCTGGACACTCACGTGCAAGTCTGGGTCAGTCTCTTGTGGCATCACTGCTCCTTTCTCCTGGGTCCTGGTGCACACAAGGTTTTGTTTGTGCCTTCCAAGAGTCTGTTTCCCCAGTCCTGTGGAAGTTCTAGCAGCTCTATGATGGGGTTAATGGTGACCTCCTACAAGAGGGCATATGCCATACCCAGGCCTGCTGAACCCAAAGCCCCTGACCCTGAAGCAGGCCACTGCTGACCTGTACCTCCGCAGGAGACACTAAACACAGTTCTGGCTCAGTCTCTATGGGGTCTCGGGGTCGTGGTGTGCACAAGGTTTGTTTGAGCCCTCCAAGCATCTCTGGTGGGTATGAGGTTTGATTCTAATCGCTATTTTGCCCCTCCTGCCATCTTGCTGGAGCTTCTCCTTTGCCCTTGGATGTGGGGTATCTTTTTTTGCTGGGATCCAACATTCTCCTGTCGATGGTTGTTCAGTAGCGAGTTGTAATTTAGGAGTTCTCACAGGAGAAGATGAGTGCATGCCCTTGTACTCTGCTATCTTATAGATATAGCCATCTTATAGACAAGGAAAGATATACCCATTTGAATGCAGAGTTCTAAAGAGTAGCAAGGAGAGACAAGAAAGCCTTCCTCAGTGATCAGTGCAAAGAAATAGAGGGAAACAATAGAATGGGAAAGACTAGAGATCTCTTCAAGAAAATTAGAGATACTAAGGGAACATTTCATGCAGAGGGGCACAATAAAGGACAGAAATGGTATGGACCTAACAGAAGCAGAAGATATTAAGAAGAAATGGTAAGAATTTATAGAAGAACTATAGAAAAAATATCTACCCAGATAACTATGATGGTGTGATCATTCACTTAGAGCCAGACATCCAGGAATGTGAAGTCAAGTGGACCTTAGGAAGCAGTGATCATGGTGAACAAAGCTAGTGGAGGTGATGGAATTCCAGTTGACCTAATTCAAATCCTAAACAATAATGGTGTGAAAGTGCTGCACTCAATATGCCAGCAAATTTGGAAACTTCAGCAGTGGCCACAGGACTAGAAAAGGTCAGTTTTCATTCCAATCCCAAATAAAAGCAATGCCAAAGAATGTNAATACTTTGGCCACCTGATGCGAAGAGCTGACTCATTTGAAAAGACCCTGATGCTGGGAAAGATTGAGAGTAGGAGGAGAAGGGGAACGACAGAGGATGAGATGGTTGAATGGCATCACCGACTCAATGGACATGAGTTTGGGTAAACTCTGGGAGTTGGTGATGGATGGGGAGGCTTGGTGTGCTGCAGTTCATAGGTTTGCAAAGAGTTGGACATAACTGAGTGAATGAACTGAACTGAAAATAAATCCTATGTTATAGAGGTTAATTGTTATGTTCAAATCTGACTGAATGATTGAGGTCATGCCATCCTAAAATAAAAGTATTAACAGGGTTTTACCCACTTTGAAATGTGCCTTGTACAGATGCTTTCAGGCATAATTGTGATCATGTTGGGATCTTATTCTGAATTGGTAATGTGATGCAATTATTTTAAGNGATTGAGGTCATGCCATCCTAAAATAAAAGTATTAACAGGGTTTTACCCACTTTGAAATGTGCCTTGTACAGATGCTTTCAGGCATAATTGTGATCATGTTGGGATCTTATTCTGAATTGGTAATGTGATGCAATTATTTTAAGTCAACACCATTTAACTGATCTGAGAGTTATTTCTATGTTTGATATTTAGATGAGACGGATAAATGCCTCTTATCCAGAATAATATTTTAACACAGATTTAACATAACAGAGTCTTCTGTGATGCCAAATTCTGCTCTTAGTTATTTTCCACAAGAGATCAATATTATGCTGTTTCCATCAGTGAAATTATTTTACGCTTTTGGTAAAAGTTAGTTTGCTTTATTCAATGTAGTGGAAAAATCAACTTTATTGATATGTTGTAAAAATACCTCAACTGTCTAGTGTTTTCACAAGAGAAATTATAAAATAAAACAGTGAAGTCAGTGAAGTCTATTTGGGGCAATGAGGTTTAGAAAATATCTATACATCTTTTTCAGTAAACATAATGTCATCATGATAATCACATGATTTATCAAGGAGAGATCTTTATGATGTTGTGAAAAGAGACTGGATTAAGACAGAAAAACATGAGACCCGGTGTGATCTTGAGTAAACCACCTCGCATCTTCTTAATTGATTTTTGTCTGTGCTGGGACTTCGTTGCTGTGCGCTGGCTTTCTCTAGCTGCAATGAGTAGGGGCTACTCTCTAGTTGTGGAGGCTTTCTTTGTTGCAGAGCATGGGCTCTGGGGTGTGCGGGCTTCAGTAGTTATGGTGCATGGAGTTAGTTGTCCTGAGGCATGTGAAATCCTCCCGAAGCAGGGATCAAACCCATGTTTCCTGCCTTGGCAGTTGGATTCTCAACCACTGGACCACCAGAGAAGTCCTCATCTCATGTCTTTATTTTCAGTTCTATCATGTGTACCTTGGGGTTAGTAAAATCTACTTTATAATCTTGTTGTGAAGATTAAATAAGCTCATGCATGAAATAATTCTAATATAGGTCTAGAAATATTCTGCATGCATGCTCAGTCATGACTGACTCTTTGCGACCCTATGGGCTATAACCTAACGGGCTCCTCTGTCCATGGAGTTTTTCAGGCAAGAATACTGGAGTGGGTTGATGTTTCCTGCTCCAGGGGATCTTCCTGATCCAGGGATTGAACCCATATCTCTTGCATCTCTTGCATTGGTAGGTGAATTCTTTACCACTGTGCCACCTGGGAAACCCCAAGAAACATTTGGTACTCAATAAATATTCATCTCTATTTCTAAATTAAAAAGACAATTGCCTCCTAGTTGCCAAGTATATTGTGTGTGTGTGTGTGTGTGTGTGTGTGTGGTGTTAGTCACTCAGTCATGTCTGACTCTTTGCAACCCCATGGAATGAAGCCCACCAGACTCCTCTGTCCATGAAATTCTCCAGGCAAGAATACTGGAATGGATTTCCATTCCCTTCTCCAGGGGATCTTCTTGACCCAGGGATCGAACCCAGCTCTCCTGCATTGCAGGCAGATTCTTTACTGTCTGAGGCACCAGGGAAGCTCCTTCAAAGTATATTAGGTAAGGATAAGTCTAAGAAGATATGTTACAACAGGAGAAAAATTTTGGGTAGTTGTGTAGCAAGATAAGCTATGCAATTTTGCTGATGGAAGTAGTTTGCTTAAGACTAAGGAGAATCTCTTAACCAAAGTTTATTGTGGGAAACTTTTGACCAATTTATTACAAGGCTTTCTTATTTTAAGGAAACCCATTATATAAAATACTGAATTTAACATAGAGATCAGATGATAGACAGCATCAGCATCATAAGCCTCAGTGCCCTTATATGGGACATGAAATTTGTAATTCTCTTTAGCTGTCAACATTCTTTGTTGTCTTGATGGCCAGTTTCCCTCCTTTATATTACCTGATTGACTCCTATATTATTTGTTTGCTGTCCATGATTTCAAACATTGAAATAAAGACTTGTTATTAGGCAAGACAGTTTCCCTTTCCTAAATTGTGAGTTGGATGTGGAGACTGATGACTAGAGAGGCTGCAACGATAATGCAAACTCAGATGTTTATGTTTACCTACTGTTTTCAAAAGTCGAAGAAATAGCAACAACAAAAAATAATACCTGATTGTATCAAACAGAAAAAAGAATACAAATTAACTTTGACCATAAATAAATAAAAACAATCAGTTCTGTCTTTTTAGCTTCAGAATGGTAGCATACTTAAAACCCTTCCACAAATAGCACTATTTCCAGCAAATTTTGTAATATATCTATAAGCTTATAAATCAGAAATCTTAGTAATCTTAAAAACAAAAAAATTTCTATTCCTAGCACTCTGAAGACTGATAGAATTCTGTTGAATTTTTACTTTTAGATTAGGAGATTTGGCCTTTCTCAATGGCAAGGCTAGCTTTTCTTAAAACTATTTTATTTCCCTTCAATGTTGCTCCAAATTCTTTGATTTCTTATTGCAATTGCTGTTACCTGGCTGCTTTTGAACTGTAGCGTTGGAAAAGACTCTTGAGAATACCTTGGACAGTAAGGAGATCAAAACAGTCCGTCCTAAAGAAAATCAGTCCTGAATATTCATTGGAAGGACTGATGCTGAGGCTGAAGTTCCAATACTTTGGCCACCTGATGTGAAGAACTGACTCCTTCGAAAAGACCCTGTGCTAGGCAAGATTGAAAGAAGGAGAAGTGGATGACAGAGGATGAGATGGTTGGATGGCATCACTGACTTGGTGGACATGAATTTGAGCAAGCTCTGGGAACTAATGACGGACAGGGAAGCCTGGCGTGTTGCAGTCCATGGGGTCGCAAAGAGTCGGACACGTTTGAGCAACTGAACTGAACTGAACTTAACAAAAAGTAAATGTTATAATATATGCCTAAGCATTAACCTAAAATTCAGGTTTTATTTGTTTTGCAAAATTGGCTTATGTTACCTAACATTCTGATCATTGGATTTATAGTTAATATTTACCCAAGATTAAGCATATCATAATTGGATGATGTTCCAATAAAATACTGCTTCCCCATAGTTCAGTTGGTAAAGAATCTGCCTGTGATGCAGGAGACCCCCGGTTTGATTCCTGGGTCGGGAAGATCCACTGGAGAAGGGATAGGCTGCCCACTCCACAGTATTCTTGGGATTCCCTTGTAGCTCAGCTGGTAAAGAATATGCCTGCAATGTGGGAGATCTAGGTTCAATCCCTGGGTTGGTGAGATTCCCTGGAGAAGGGAAAGACTTCCTACTCCAGTATTCTGGCCTGGAGAATTTCATGGACTAAGTCCATGGGGTTGCAGAGTCGGTCACAACTGAGTAACTTTCATTTCGCCTTCATTTCACTTCCAATAAAATACTATTAGGCATTACATTTAGTTTCCTAGTGCTCATTGGCATTTAGTTTCATGCTGATTTTACTATAAGTGGTGTTTTTGGGGGTCTTTTTAAAAAATCTTCTTTTGCCTTCAAATAAGTAAAGGGAATCTAGATGCTTCAGTAATCTAAAGGGGATTAGATTCCACTAACTTAAAAACAACTTTATGATTTGGGATCAAATAGGTAGGATAAAGTTTAAAAGCAGTGATATTTATCTAAACATCAGAATTATGAAAACAGCAGGTACCAGAGCAGTTCTAAAGATTTGTATATGTTGACACGTTTAGGGTCCTGGGAGAAAATGTGACTGTCAGCAATCTCATTTTGTTACTTTTGTAAAAGATCTGCGGATTTTTTTTTCTGTGTGACTCAAGAATCACACTATAAATTTTTCTTAGCTCCAAACATCACCCTGGCATCATACAACCTACTCTGACTATATGATTTCCTTTATTGTTCTTTTATGTAATTTTCCCCAAGATATTTCAGCTTTCTTATCTCATTCAGTTCAGTTACTAACTCTTGTCTGACTCTTTGTGACCCCCATGGACTGCAGCACGCCAGGCCTCCCTGTCCATCACCAACTTCCGGAGTTTACCCAATCTCATGTCCACCAAGTCAGTGATGCCATCCAACCATCTTATCCTCTGTTGTCTCCTTCTCTTCTTGCCTTCAATCTTCCCAGCATCAGGGTCTTTTCAGATGAGTCAGTTCTTCACATCAGGTGGCCAAAATATTGGAGTTTCAGCTTAAGCATCAGTCCTTTCAATGAATATTCAGGATTAATTTCCTTTAGGATGGACTGGTTGGATCTCCTTCCTGTCCAAGGGACTCTCAAGAGTCTTCTCCAACACCACAGTNTGCATGCAGATTTCTCAGGAAGCAGGTCAGATGGTCTGGTATTCCCATCTCTTTCAGAATTTTCCATAGTTTGTTGTGAAGCACACAGTCAAAGGCTTTGGCATAGTCAATAAATCAGAATTAGATGTTTTCCTGGAACTCTCTTGCTTTTTTGATGATCCAATGGATGTTAGCAATTTGATCTCTGGTTCCTCTGCCTTTTCTAAATCCAGCTTGAACATTTGGAATTTTACAGTTCACATACTGTTGAAGCCTGGCTTGGAGAATTTTAAGCATTACTTTGCTACTGTGTGAGATGAGTGCAATTATGTGGTAGCTTGAACATTCTTTGGCATTGCCTTTCTTTGGGACTGGAATGAACACTGACCTTTTCCAGTCCTGTGGCCACTGCTGAGTTTTTCAAGTTTGCTGGTTTATTGAGTGCAGCACCTTCACAGCATCATCTTTTAGGATTTGAAGTAGCTCAACTGGAATTCCATCGCCTCCACTAGCTTTGTTCATAGTGATGCTTCCTAAGGCTCACTTGATTTCACACTTCAGGGTGTCTGGCTTTAGGTGAGTGCCACACCATCGTGGTTATCTTGGTTGGGAAGATCTTTGTTGTACAGTTCTTCCATGTATTCTTGCCACCTCTTCTTAATCTCTTCTGCTTCTGTTAGGTCCATACCATTTCTGTCGTTTATTGTGCCCATCTTTGCGTGAAATGTTCCCTTGGTATCTCTAATTTTCTTGAAGAGATCGGTAGTTATTCCCATTCTATTGTTTTCCTCTATTTTTTTGCATTGATCACTGAGGAGGGCTTTCTTATCTCTCCTTGCTATTCTTTGGAACTCTGAGTTCAATTGGGTATATCTTTCCTTTTCTCCTTTGCCTTTTGCTTCTCTTCTTTTCTCAGCTGTTTGTATGGCCTCCTCAGACAACCGTTTTGCCTTTTTGCATTTCTTTTTCTTGGGAATGGCCTTGATCACTGCTTCCTGTGTAGTGTCATGAACTTCAGTACATAGTTTTTCAGGTACTCTATCAGATCGAATCCCCTAAATATATTTGTCACTTCCACTATATAATTGTAAGGGATTTGATTTAAGTCGTACCTGAATGGCCTAGTGGTTTTCCTTAATTTCTTCAATTTAAGTCTGAATTTGACAATAATTTTCTCATTAGGTAGTAATAACATTTGTATACAAACCTGAAATAATTTTTTTCCTTCATTGACTCAAAACCTTTATGTTAAGTATTCCTCTATTTTCTGAATCTGGCACTGGGGATACAAAATGTAATAAAATATGATCCACAGATGATTGAATATATAAGATGAGAAGTTCTGATAATGATGAATCAAGTGATACGGAGTTGTAGCTAGACAATATTCATATTATCTAGTGTCTTTGTTACTAACTTTAGGTTCATGTTAGAATCGTCTGGAGAGGTGTAAAAAATTCCTATGCCTAGATGGCTGCCCAGGTCAATTAAATCAGAATTTCTGAGGGTGGCTTCCAGGCCTCAGTTTTATCTTGAAGCTTTCTAAGAGATTCTAATGTGAAGCCAACTTTGAAAATCACAGGTCTAGATATTTGCAGATGGAGTCCCAGAAGAGTTGAGACTGGAGTTGACAGTTTACTTAGATATGTGAAGAAATGGGGATGTCATAATAGGAGGAAAGTACATTTTTGAAGAGGCAAAGGATTATGAAAGTAGCATGAAGTTTTAGGCAAGTCACAGGTTATTCAGTACAGCAGAAGGAAAGATAGAGAATGAAATGCCCTAAAATTTGAGGAAGAGGTAGGTAGAAAACTAATTATAAAGAACTTTGACCTACTTACTTCCAACAGAAATGATCATCACAGTGATAAAGTTGCAAAGGATGAGAGGAGTGAGCTTAGAATGAAGTAGTGGAATAAAGATGCAAGACTAGGAATGGATGGCTATGAGGAAGAAAGGAACGTGCCAGGATGGAAAAGAGCCAGTTAAGTCAAATGGTCAAAGGCAGAGGGGCTGGGAGAATCATGAGGAAAGAAGTTTTGATTAATATAGGAAAGTTTTGGTATTCAGTGTTGGTGTCAGACTTAGCTAATGTATCTACACAATTGTTACCTCCAGTGGACTTGTGGATCATGGGGAACAGTGCCTGGGAGAGTAGGCAGAGGGATCTAGGTAAGGTGGTCCATGTTCTCTGTTACCTGGCTTAGAAATATTAGGATTCAGTTATTTCAGGCATGGAGAATCAGAGACCCGGGCTGAGAAGCAGATTGTGAGGTTGGTATTTAATGTTTATTCTAATATCCTGGGGTTGAAAACTTCTGGCTGTATCAGCAAATTTAGGATCTTTGGACATCTGTAATCACATACCCTACCTTACCACTTGTTACTATGTATCCACTCTCTCTGCTTCTATTAGGGACAACACTTCCACATGCAAACTGGATCACACAATGTGAAAATATTTTGGTTTGGCAATTATTCCCTTTTCTTATTTATTAACAGTTTTCTTTTTCTGCTGGGCCATTGCCAACAATATACCAACATGTTTGCTGTCTTTAAAATAACCCCCTGACTTTACATTTCCTTCGTGTAACACTCTTATGTTTATTATCCTTATTATCTTAACCTATTTATTATCTCTGTGTTTCTTAACCCTTTCAGAAGGGTTACCTCTCTTCACTCTATGTCCTTTACCTCAATTTTCTTCTGAACACACTCCAACAGGATTTTCACTTTCTCTATGCCTCTAGAGTCACTCTTGTTAAGGTCATTAATGGCTTTCAAATTGCCAAGATCAATGGCAATTTTAATTTAATATAACTGAATTTAATTTCAGTTCTAATCTTACCTGACTTTATTTGCATCGTTTGGCAGCAGTTAGTCCTAATACCCTGAACACTGTCTTCATTTGAATTAGGATACTATTCCCTTTTGGTTTTACCTATATCTCAGTGGCCACATGTTCTCAGTCTCCCTTGCATTTATTTTCTGTTCTTAACTTTTCTATTGCTCTTTCTTCCTTCCCTAGCTGCATCCATTCCCCAGATCATCTGGTCCAGTGGCATGGCTTTGATTTCTATCAATAAGTTGACTCATATTTATATATCCAGCCTCTCCTATGAGTTCTAGGGTCATTGGTCAAAGTGTCATTTTTAAAATTGCTACTTGGAGTTCAAGTAGATATCTTATGCCTCAAACAGAAATCCTTTATTAAGTCTTATTTCTTCCCTAGTGTTCTCCTACCTCAATAGCTGAATCACAATTCTCAAAATAATTGATAAAACTTGTATGATTTACAGTCTTCCCAGGTGGCACTGGTGATAAAGAACCCACCTGCCAATGCAGGAGACATAAGAGAGATGGATTTGATCCCTGGGTTGGGAACATCCCCTGGAGGAGAGCATGGTAATCCAGGCCAGTATTCTTGCCTGGAGAATCTCCATGGACAGAGGAGCCTGGCAGGCTACAGTCTGCAGTGTTGCAAAGAGTTGGGCATGACTGAAGTTACTTAGCATGATCACTGGGTTGGGAAAATCCCCTGGAGGAGGGCAATGCAACCCACTCCAGTATTCTTGCTTGGGGAATCCCCATGGACAGAGGAGCCTGGTGGGTTACAGTACATATGTTGCAAACAGTTGGACATGACTGAAGGGACTTAGTGTGCATGCATGTATGATTTACTTTTGGCTAGTTCTTTGACCTGTGCTTTTTGATACTCTTACTCTTGACTCACTGTACTGGCCGTACTGATCTTGCTGTTTTTAAGCATGCCAGGCACACTCCCACTTCAGGGCCTTTGCTCCTGCTGTTCCAGTCCCTGGAGTATGTTTTAGTACAGATATTCATGAGGCTTACTCTCTTCATTCCTGTCTTTGCTCAAATATCTCTTCAACAAAGCTTTTCTTTTTCACTGTAAAAGAGAAAGCATTCCTTTATAACTCTCTATTCAATTCTTATTTTTCTCTGAAGAAGTTACCACTGTCTTCTGACATCCTGTTACTTGTTTATTTACTGTTTGCCTATTTTTGTACTAAACAGAAAGCTCTAAGAGGGCAGGGATTGTTGTCTGTATTGTTTCCAGCTTTATTTATTTTATTTTTTTGTTTGTTTCCAGCTTTATTTTTAGCATCTAGAATAACACAAAGTAAGGAGCTCAGTAAATATTTGTTAACTGATCGATCCATTGAATGAACTACCTGTTAATAAAAGTGGATTCTCCTTAGATAAGAATTAATTATCTTGTGTCAGAATAATCTGGCATAGTTTCCTATTGCTAGAAAAATTTTAAATTATTATATGAAAAAGTCATTATTTTTAGGTTTGTAGCTAGACTTATCTTGATATGCCCTCTTAAGTGAATTTCTAAGGAATGTAGCAAATTGCTCTTAGTCTTATCCTAACGATTAATCTGGTGTGTGTGTGTGTGTGTGTGTGTGTGAGTCGCTCAGTTGTGTTCCACTCTTTGCAACCCCATGGACTGTAGCCTGCCAGGATAATCTGGTATTTAAAGTAAAATAGGAAATATTAATTTTCTATTGTTTTCTCAGAGTCTGACTTTGCGATATATTAACGGTCTTTCTCCTCCCACTTCTTTTTTTAACTACCCTTTCAGCATAATAACCTTCCCTTGTGGCTCAGCTGGTAAAGAATCTGCCTGCAATGCAGGAGTCCTGGGCTCAATCCCTGCATTGGAAAGATCCCCTGGTGAAGGGAAAGGCTACCTACTCCAGTATTTTGGCCTGGAAAATTCCATGGACTATATAGTCCATGAGGTTGCAAAGAGTTGGAGATGACTTTCACCATTATAATGATACATAAAATATGAAGAAAAGGGTGGGAGCAATTAGCTAGACTCCAGTGATACATTCTGTGTTCTACATCAATGGATAGGCTTTAAGTGGAACACAAGATGAACTGCATTCCTTCAAAACTGACTAATACATTGAAATAATCTGAGAAAAATGACTTGGCACTCACTGTAAAGGTTAGCTGACAAAGCAGATGGTTGAAATGATTTTTATTTTTCACATTAAGATGTCACTTTTAAAATTAATGCTGTACATAATAAAATTCTTAGTTCAGTGGCTTATCTTTTTCATGAAAATCTAAAATGCAAGTCATTTATTTCTACAATTGTAAACATAAATCGCCATGGCACATAGCGTGTCAGTAATCAGAAATGGCCCTTTGAATAAGCAGTCATGAATCAATTGCCTTTGAGAAATGTGTTATTTCTGTGTTTTTCCTGATAAAGAGAAAAGGTGACAAGGAGAACTAAAAGCATGAAAGCTAGTAACACTTAGAAAATAGTAAAAATACTTACAACAGAAAAATGATGACTTATGTTTACATTTCTAGTTTGTATTTTCAGATTTATAAAGGGTATGGTTTTATTTCCAAATTAAACAGCAGACACTGAGTAATGTAATACAAAATTGATTTCATTCATCAGCTTAACTGGAAGTATTAGAGGTGCCATATTGATATATAGCATTTAATCAAAAGAAAAGCACCCAATTGCTGAATTCGAAGGCTCATATGATAATAAATCCTCAATCCACACTAGAATTTTATGTTCCTAAGCAACAGTAGTCCTCCAGTGACTTCATTATGATCAAGTTAATGTGTGTTTTTTCTCAAGGGTAGTTTGAGACGCAAACCATAACCGTTATGCATATTGGAATTATAGGCGAAAATCCCACATATGATATTATTTTGATATTATAAATAGTTCTGTGCATAACAACAAAGTAGATGAGGTTCACAATAAGATCGAGGGCTTGGGGGCTCTTTTGGTATTGTAATTCATGAGCTTTCCAACCTCAGGCTGGGGACGTATTTGTAATTTACTTCATTTCTTGTAATTCATTTTAGGCTGGAAAGACTCTCAGGTTGCACTTTCAAGGTTTTACAGGTATAACTGCTTGTGATGTGTTTGTGATTCTGGTGATGACTTTAAATATTAAAACTGCAACTCTCATGATGTTTACATAGATCTAAAACTAATAATTACATAGGAAATGGTAGCCTTCTGCTTATAGAAACACTTCCTATCATTTAGTAGTTGATATCCATTAAAAAATCCAATCTTAAAACATATTAATGCCTATGCAAAGCTCTTTATTTTCTACTGATGAAACCCACAAATAGTAAAGTATAATTCAGTTTAACTACTGACAAAGTAATGAGAGAATTTAGAAATATCAGAATTTCTGTATTCTGGTGAGTATTATTTTCTTCAAAGTTGTTCTGTTAGCAATTTGCATACTTATTTCAATGACTCTATTATTATTCAAAATATATTAGACCTAACTAAATAAATCCTCTTTTCTTTTTTAAAATCGTGATGTAAAACACATGAAATCTATTTAACTTTTTAAGTGTACAGTACTGTCAGATATAAACACAACATTATACAGCAGATCTCTAGAACTTTTTCATCTTGAATGACTAAAAATTTATACCTATTGTTCAGTGTATTAGGGTTCGCCAGAGAAACAAAACCAATAAAGTGTATAACTGTATGTATATATAATATATATGTGTAATATGGGCTTCCCAGGTGGCTCAGTGGTAAAGCATCTGCCTGCCAATGCAGGAGATGAAAGAGATGTGGGTTGAATCCCTGAGTTGGGAAGATCCCCTGGAGGATGAAATGGCAACCCACTCTAGCATTCTTGCCTGGAAAAAATTCCATTGATAGAGGAGCCTGAAGGGTTTTAGTTCATGTGTTGCAAAGAGTTGGACATGACTGAACATGCCCACATGTGCATGTGTGCACACCTGTGTGTGCGTGTACATACACACATTAAATTTACTGTAAAGAATTAGCTTAGGATACTGTGGAGGCTGAGAACTCTCAAGATCTGCAGTTCAGGTTCAGGTTCAGTCGTTCAGTCGTGTCCGACTCTTTGCGACCCCATGAATCGCAGCACGCCAGGCCTCCCTGTTC
>SJYV01012344.1:258773-308967 GCA_006410875.1 Neotragus pygmaeus | reverse complement strand
GAGATGGGAGGGTAGGGGTAGCTCTGAAACCTCAAAGATGAGTAAAGCAACAGAAGCTTGGAAGGCAAAACAGAGAGAATTCACCACAGAGTTCATTGCTGACTAACACTGCTCAGTTGAGATGCTGTTTGCATGCTTGCTGTGGAGAATCGGGACTGGGTGCTGAGCTCACGCTTCAGGGGTCAAACCCCAGTGGGAACACTAAGATTGACTATCATGAAGATATTTTTAGGGGGCTAGTAGGACACCTGAGGGAGTCCAGAAAAAGCCTGAGCCCAAACTGGACAAGCCACAGCTGTGGACTGTGACCCCAGAGGTATATATGCCAAAGCTGCTGCAAGTGTTAGAGGCAGGACTATCCATGACTGCAGTTTGTGAACTAGAATGGGGAATATGGGCCACCATTGGGTGCCATGGGTGGAGGGCAGGGGGTCACTGTCGTCTCCACCCCAGGGGTCACAGCTGTGGCCAAGCTGCGAATGGGCATAGATCACTGCCCATACCTTCCTGGGAACCTGGGCAACTTGGCTCTGCCAAGGGACCCACAACCTGAGGCCAACTCCTCTGGGGAAGCATACGACCTGTCTTAGACTCTGGTGACTTCCTGCAGGTCTTGGATACAAGAAGCCCTCCCCACACACCCCAACTGTGCCTGCTGTATACCTCCCCTCTTCCAGCCCAGCTAAGAAAGTGAGCCATAAAAGCTTTTACTTTGACCCCTATATGTCTGGGAAGAGAACAAACATCAGAGTGTAGCCTAAAAGCAGAAATAGGTACAAAACAAAAGCTGAGCTCTAGGGACAGTGTGACCAAAGAAGAGAAGAAAAATTCACTCCTGCAAATTAAATCCCAGCAGCTAGCTTGAGACTGTGGACTTTGGGGGCAATTATTGATTTTGGAAGCAAGTACAAATTGGAATAAGGGCAAATTTGAGTCTGAGCTGACCCTATAGTGCCCACAACAGGTCCAGAGCCCTTCCTAGAAATATTGGAAGACTTCCTGAACAGGCAGGTTTGTTGGTGTTCACCATATGGGTGAAGAAAATGGAGCATTCAGAACATTCTTCTTACTACCTCTCTCTATCTGTGTGTGTGTGTGTGTGTGTGTGTGTGTGTGTATTCAGTTCAGTTCAGTCACTCAGTCGTGTTTGACTCTTTGCGACCCCATAGACTGCAGCATGCCAGGCCTCCCCGTCCATCAACAACTCCTAGAGTTTACTCAAACTCATGTCCATTGAATCAGTGATAACATCCAACCATCTCATCCTCTGTCATCCCCTTCTCCTCCTGCCTTCAATCGTTCCCAGAATCAGGGTCTTTTTAAATGAGTCAGCTCTTTGTATCAGGTGGCCAAAGTATTGGACTTTCATCTTCAATATCAGTCCTTCCAATGAACATTCAAGACTGATTTCCTTCATGATGGACTGGTTGGTTCTCCTTGCAATCCAAGGGACTTTTAAGAGTCTTCTGCAACACCAAAGTTCAAAAGCATCGATTCTTTGGCTCTCAGCTTTCTTTATAGTCCAACGCTCACATCCATACATGACTAATTGGAAAAACCATAGCCTCGACTAGATGGTCCTTTGTTGGCAAAATAATGTCTCTGCTTTTTAATATGCTGTCTAGGTTGGTCATAACTTTTCTTCCAAGGAGTAAACATCTTTTAATTTCATGACTGAAGTCACCATCTGCAGTGATTTTTTAAATAAAAGTAAAGTTTGCCACTGTTTCCACCATTACCCTATTTGCCGTGAAGTGATGGGACAAGATGTCATGATCTTTGTTTTCTGAATATTGAGTTTCGGGCCAACTTTTTCACTCTCCTCTTTCACTTATGCCAAAAATCACAACTAACTGCTGAATAACAATTGACAAAGAAGACTGAAACCTACTTCCAAAGACAAAGAAGCAGCCAGAGTGAGATGGTAGGAGGGATGCATTCACAATATAATCAAATTTCAATTCAGATTTCAGTATTTTAAAGATATCATCTCTATATATATTGATCCATAAATGTAGGACAATCCCAGTCAAAATCCTAGCAGGTTTCTTTTTCTTTTCCCTGGAGTTCAACACATGATTCCAAATTTATACATGGAAATGCAAAAATAAATACACAAACTCCCCAATAGCCAAGACAACCTTAAAGAAGGAAAACAAAGCTAAAGGATTCACACGAAGTTTTATCAAGAGGTGTCTTTTTTTTGTTTGTTTGTTTCAGGGGCTTCCCTTGTAGTTCAGTCGGTAAAGAATCTGCCTGCAAGGCAGGAGACCTGGGTTTGATTCTTGGGTTGGGAAGATTCCCTGGAGGAGGGCATGACAACCCACTCCAGTATTCTTGCCTGGAGAATCCCGTGGACAGAGAGGAGCCTGGCAGGCTACAGTCAATGGGGTCACAAGAGTCAGACATGACTTAATGACTAAACCACCAAACCACTTATTTTTTCAAGATTATTTTAAATTGCATTAAATCTACAGATTGTTTGACATAACAATATTAATTCTTTTAAACCAGAAACACAGGATGTCATTCCATTTTCTTTGTATCATCTTTAATTTTCTTCACTGGTGTTTTATAGTTTTCAGAGTATTGATCTTTCCCCTTTTTGGTTTAAGTTTATTAACTTTCAAGTCATTTAAGTTTTTGAACTTAACTTTTAGTTAAGTTAAAAGTTATTTAACAACTTTTAAATTGTTTTAAGTTTATTAACTTAAATTTTGTTAATAAACTTGGTTAAGTTTATTCCCAGGTGTTTTATTCTTTTTGTTTTGACTTTAAATAGAGTAGCGTTCTTGCTGTCTCTTTATGAAAGTCCATTATTAGTATAAGCAACAGATTTCTGTATAATAGTCTTACATCCTGCAACACTGATGATTTAATTTATTAGTTCTAATAGTTTTTAGCTAGAGACTTTAGGGTTTTATAAATAAAGTATCATGCCATCTGCAAGTAGTGAGTTTTATTTCTCCCTTTGCTTTTGTTTATTTTTCTTGTCTGATTGCTGTGGCTAACACTTTCAATTCTACATTAAATAGAAGTTGTTAGAGTGGGCATTTTGTCTTGTTCCTGATTTTAGATAGAAGGTTTCTGCTTCTTTTCACCATTGAGTATGATGTTACCTATGGTTTTGGGATAAGTGGACTTTATTATGCTGAGATACATTCTCTATATATCAATTTTGATGAGAGTTTTAAATCATAAATGGATGCTAAATTTTGTCCAAAGTTTTTCTGCATCTATTGAAATAGTCATGTGATTTTTATCCTCCATTTTATTGGATACTGAATCATCCTTATAACCCTGGAAAAAATCCCATTTAATAATTATATATGTTCTTTTTTATTTATTATTAAATTCAAGTTGCTAATATTTTGTTGAGAATATTTGCATCTATATATATGTATGTATGCATGTATGTATATTAATACATTTTCAGGCAAAGGGAACTAAAGCAAAAGTTCACAAATGGGATCTAATTAAATTTAAAAGTTTTGCACAGCAAAGGAAACCATTAATGAAACAAAACGACTGCCTACTGAACTGCAGAAAATATTTGCAAATGATATGATTGTTAGGGGTTTGAAACCAAAATATATAAACAACTCATAAAATTCAATATCAAAAGAACAAATAATTCAATTATCAATGGGCAAAAGACCTGAGGAGACATTTTTCCAAAGACATACAGGGCCCGCATATACATGAAGAGATGTTCAAAATCACAAATCATCAGAGAAAAACACATTGAAACTATAATGAGATAGCACCTCATATCTGTCAGAATGCTATCACCAAACATACCTCAAATAACAAATCTTGGTAAAGATGCAGAGAAAAGGAAACCCTTTACACTGTTGGTAGCAACGAAAATTGGTACAATAACTATGGACAACATTATGGAGACTACTCAAATAACTAAAAACAGAACTACCATATGGTCCAGCAATTTCACTCCTGGGTGTGTATATATATGTATATATATATCCAGAGAAAAAAGAAACACTAATTAGAAAAAAGATACACACTCACCAGGTTCCAAAGCAGCATTATTTACAATAGTCAAGATATGGAAACAGCCCAAGTGTTCATTAGCAGATGAATGGGAAAAGATGTGTCATATATACCGTGGAATACTACTCAGCCATAGAAAGAAATTTTGTGATTTGCAACAACACGGGTGACCTGGAGGGTATTATGCTTAGTGAATGAAGTCAGATAGACAATAATAAATACTGTACGTCATCACTTATGTGTGGAATTTGAAAAATAAAACAAATGAATATAACAAAATAGAAATAGATTCATAGATACAGAGAACAAACTAGAGGTCATCAGTGAGGAGAGAAAAGCAGACAGGGATAAGTTAGGGAGGTTAAGAGATATAAACCTGGCGGCGGTCCCCGGGGCAGTGTTGGGCCCCTGGGAGCCCGGAAGTCCGTGGGTGGCGGTGGGGCCCGGCTGCCGGCCAGCGTTAAAAAGAGCATAAAGTGTGCATAAAGCACACTCAGTAAAGGACATGGAAAGTACTTTACAGCTGGTGAGAAACATGGTCCCTCCCCTAGCCACCAAGAAACACAAAGGGCAGGATGGAAGGACCAGCGTGGTGGGAGGCTGCCGGGAGTACACTGGAGCCCCCTATTTTGCAGCAATCTCAGCTCTCAAAGTGGGCTCGGATCTGTCCCACGTGTTCTGCACCCAAGAGGCCGCGCCCGTGATCAAGTCCTACAGCCCAGAGCTGATCATGCACCCCATTCTGGACAGCCCGGAGGCCGTCCAGGACGTGGCCAGTGGCTGCCCTGACTGTGCGCCCTGGTGGTGGGGCCCGGCCTTGGCAGGGATGACGCTCTGCTGGAAAACGTCAAGGGCATTCTAGAAGCATCCAAGGCCAGGGGCATCCCCGTGGTCATCGACGCAGACGGGGCTCTGGCTTATCGCCCAGCAGCCAGCCCTCATCCAGGGCTATTGGAAGGCAGTCCTCATCCCCAACCACGTGGAGTTCGGCAGACTGTCAGAGGTTGTGCTGGGGGAGCCCCTGGAGGGCGGAGACCTTCACGGAGCTGTGCTGAGACTCAACCAGGCCCTGGGCAACGTCACCGTGGTGCAGAAAGGGGAGCAGGACGTGATCTCTGACAGCGAGCAGGTGCTCGTGCGCAGACAGGAGGGCAGCGGCCGCAGGTGCGGGGGACAGGGGCACCTCCTGTCGGGCTCCCTGGGCGTCCTGGCACACTGGGCCCTCCTCACCAGCCCCCAGAAGACTGGCGGGCTCAGCCCGCTGCTCGTGGCCACCTTCAGCACCTGCGCCCTCACCTGGCAGTGCAGCCAGCAGGCCTTCCAGAAGCACGGACGCGCCACCACCACCTCCGACATGGTCGCCGAGGTCGGGCCTGCCTTCCACAGGCTCTTCCAGGCCTGAGCCGGAGCCGCTGGAGGGTGGGTGCCGTCTGCCCGCGTCCTCCAAGAGGTCTGCGCAGTGCAGGTTGACACAACGCCCATTTGGAGCTTAGTGCTTTCTGCCTAAACTGATACGGAATGGTGCTGGTGAACTTTCCTCAGCTTCTGCGGCGTCAGAAAAGAACCTAGAGCGTCGCGTGATGAGACGGTCTGACTGCAGCTCAGCCTGGAGCGGACCCCACGTCTGAGCATCGTGTTCCTGTGAGAAGGGCCCTCACTAGCAGGCCTCTCGGGGGTCCTGTCTCTCGTTCCCAACTGTGTGTGAATCACGTTTTAAGTTGAGGTCCTGCAAAGGCTGTGGTGTTCATTCTTCAGCTCATTTTGACGTTTTAAATGATTATAGATCAGACATATCTGGGCAGAAACATTCAGCATTGGTTGGTTAATTGGCTGAAGTTTTCTGGAACAGTCAGCGATGTGTCAGAACTGGAAATCCTGGAGGCCCCCGGGAAAACCACCAAAGTAAATTAGGAACCCCGGCCCCCAAATGTGCAGGGCAGCTCTGGGACACCTCACTTTGATGTTTCCGTGCAAAGGCGGGCGTGGTGACGGGCCCCTGCAGTGAGGGAGGCCCAGGTCTCCCAGGTCGGGGCCCAATTGCCCTGCACCTGTTGGTGGGGCCGGACAGTGGGGCCCTGCCTCGGGCCGGAGTGGGGGTGCTCTCTGTACTGAGTTGTCTTGTCCATCGGGTCAGCCTATGTGGCGCTTGGTGGCCGATTAAGTTTCTCCGTGGGGTCGATTACAGTGCATGCCCCTGAGTGTGCTATCCACGTGCTTTCTGCAGGGCAGGTCTGACCCGTGTCCATACCTCTGTCCTCAGTGACCCCTGCTCTCTGTTTAGACAAAAGATCCTGCTTGCTTTGAATAGCTTGGACTTAAGGTTTCTTTAAAATTGTGGATCACTTGCATCTAATCATAGAAAAGCTTCACTACTGTCGTGGACCTTTCTTCGTTTGGCTAAATCGCGGTCATTATTAAAAGGCAGACGTGGTTGAATTCAAAAAAAAAAAAAAAGAGAGAGAGAGAGAGAGAGAAACTATTATGAATAAAATAAATAAGCTATAGGGATATATTGTCTAAGGTATGTAGCCAATATTTTATAATAACTTTAAATGAAGTATAATGTATAAAATATTCAGCTAGTATGTTGTACACTTGAAATTAAAATTCCACTTAAAAAGGGAAAAATGAATAGAATGGATAATCCAATAGTGTTTTGGTCAGGCATGTTACCTATGGGAGTTAGTAACCAAAAAGAGCATGAAGGTGGCTTTTGGACTATTCTTGATTTTTTATTCCTGATCTGTGTAGTGGTTGTCTGTGTTCACTTTGTGAAAGTTCATTAAACTATACATCTAAGGGAGTATGTCAGTCTATGCCCCAACCAGTAATGCTGAAGAAGCTGAGGTTTGAACGGTTCTATGAAGACCTAAAATACCTTCTAGAACTAACACCCAAAAAAGATGTTCTTTTCATTATAGGGGACTGTGATGTAGGAAGTCAAGAAACACCTGGCAAGGTAAAGTCGCTCAGTTGTGTCCAACTGTTTGCAACCCCATGGACTATAGCCCACCAGACTCCTCCATCCATGGAATTTTCTAGGCAAGAGTACTGGAGTGGGTTGCCATTTCCTTCTCCATGGGATCTTCCCAACCTGGGGATCGAACCCGTGTCTCCCACATTGCCGGCAGATGCTTTACCATCTGAGCCACCAGGGAATCCCTAGGAAACACCTGGAGTAACAGGTAAATTTGGCCTTGGAGTACAGAATGAAGCAAGGCAAAGGCTAATGGAATTCTGCCAAGAGAATGTACTGGTCATAAAGCACCCTCTTTCAACAACACAAGAGAAGATTCTACACATGGACCAGATGGCCAACACCAAAATCAGATTGATTATATTCTTTGCAGCTAAAGTTTGTGCATATATATACGGCATATCGTTCTAATATTCTGCTTTATTATTCCTTTAATTTTTACTTTTGCAATTTACTTTTTCTTTTTTAAAAGATTTTATTTTCAATGATTTATTTATTTTATTTTCCCCTATTTTTACAGTATTCTTTAGTTATATTGCATTTTTCATATTCTCAACATTTTATTTTTGTTAGTCTATTTTTTAGTATTCATTTCACACGTGGGTTTTTTTAATTGGCTTGATTGACTTTTTTCTTTTTTGTTTTTTTNATTTTATTTTCCCCTATTTTTACAGTATTCTTTAGTTATATTGCATTTTTCATATTCTCAACATTTTATTTTTGTTAGTCTATTTTTTAGTATTCATTTCACACGTGGGTTTTTTTAATTGGCTTGATTGACTTTTTTCTTTTTTGTTTTTTTGTTTTTTTTTTTTAATTAGAGACTAACTTATTTTTCTCTTTACTCTCTTCTTTTCTCTAAGTGTGTGAATTTCTTTGGGTGTTCTTGTCTGTTGAGTATTACTTTCACCATTTGTCTTGGGGCTTTTTCTGTCCATTCTTTCTTTCTTTGTAAGTTTGGCTGATTTTTTTTTTTTTTTTTTCATTTTTCCTCTATCTCTTCCTCTTCTGTGCTATATGGCTTGTGGAGTACTGGGGCAAGAGTAAGGGGTTGGACCTGAACCTCTGAGGTAGGAGACCCGAGTCCAGGATGTTGGGCCAACACAAACTCCCAACCTCATGGAACACTGATCAGCAAGAGCTCTTCTAAAGGCCTAGATCTCAACATTAAAACAAGGCCCCACCCAAAAATCAGCAAGCTCCAATACCAGATGCCTCATACCAAACTATCAGTAAAACAGGAAAACAACCTTGCACATTAGCAGACAGGCTTCCAAAAGCCATGCCAAATCTAAAGGCTGGATTTGGCACTGCCCTTCAAAGAGAAAAGATCCAGCTCTACCCAGCAGAATCCAGGTACAAGTCCTCCTAACCAGGAACTGTCACAAGGCATTGGTCCAACCCCACCCATAGGGGGGTAGACTCCACAATTAAGAACGATGACTTTGCAGCCTGCAGAAAAAAGACCCCAAACACAGGCAATTAAACAAAAGGAAAAGACAGAAACATGCAGTAAGAACATGGTAAAAACCAGCAAGGCCAAACAAAATAAGAGGAAAGATGCAATCTACCTGAAAAAAAAATTCAGAGTAATGACAGTAAAAATGATCTAAAATCATGGAAACAAAATGGAGGCACAGATAAATAGACTGGAGGCACTGATCAAGAAGATACAAGAAATGTCAAACAAGGACCTAGAAGAAATAAAGAGCAGACAATCACCAATAAACAACACAATATCTAAAATTAAAAAAAAAATACACTAGGAAAACAATAGTGGAATAACTGAGGCAGAAAAACAGATAAGTAAGCTGGAATATAGAATGGGAGAAATAACTAGAGCAGAGCAAAACAAAGAAAAAATAAATAAAAGGAAATGAAGACAGCCACAGAGACCTCTGAGGTGACATTAAGTGCATCAAATTTCAAATTATACAGGTCCCAGAAGAAAATGAGAAAAAGAAAGGGTATAAGAAAATATTTGAGGAGATTATACAAGAAAACTTCCCTAAAATGGGAAAGGAAATAGCCACCTATGTCCAGGGAGCCCCGAGGCTCCCATACAAGATGAACCCAAAGAGAAACATGCCAAGACACATATTAATCAAACTAATGAAATATAAACACAATGAAAACAAAAGTAACAAGGGAAAAGTAATAAATAATATAGAAGGGATCCCCATAAGGCTAACAGCTGATCTTTCAACAGAAACTCTGCAGGTCAGAAGGGAATGCAAGATATATTTAAAATAATTAAAGGAAAAAAATTACTCTACTCAGATTACTCTACTCAGCAAGGTTATCATTCAGGTTTGATGGAGAAATCAAAAGCTTTGCAAAGAACCAAAAGTTAAGAGAATTCAGCACCACCAAACCAGCTTTACAATAAATACTAAAGAAATTTCTCTAAACAAGAAACACAAGAGAAAGAAAAGACCAACAAAAATAAATTCAAAGCTATAAAGAAAATGGTGATGATAGGATCATACATATCAATAATTACACCTTAAATGTAAATGAAATAAATTCTCCAACCAAAAGACACAGAATGGCTAAATTGATACAAAACCAAGATCCATATGTATCCTTTGCACAAGAGATCCACTTCAGACCTATAGACACAAACTGAAAGTGAGGGGATTCAAAAAAGCATTTCATGTAAATGGAAATTCATATTAAAAAAATAGACTTTAAATAAAGACTTTTAAAAGATACAAGGAAGCACACATAATTAATGCATTAATCCAAGAAGAAGATAAAATTATTATAAATATATATGCACCCAACATAGGAACACACGTAAGGCAAATGCTAACAACTATGAAAAGGGAAATTGACAGTAACATAATAATAATGGGGGATTTAACACCCCACTCATAGCAATGGACAGATCCTCCAGAAACAAAGCTCATAAGGCAGCACAGGGTTTAAATGAAACACTGGACCAAGTGTACTTAATTGATATCCATAGGACATACATAAAAACAACAAATTTCACTTTTTTCTCAAGTTCATGGAACATAATCCAGGATAGATCACATTTTTGGTCACAAATAAAATCTTGGTAATTTTTTAAATATTGAAATCTTATCAAGTATCTTTTTCTAATCACAATGCTATAAGATTAGATATCACATGGGGGGGGGAACTGTAAAACACACAAACGCATAAATGCTAGACAACATTTCTGAAAAACCAAGAGGTCACTAAAGGGAATTTAAAAATACCTAGAAACAAGTGACAATTAAAACATGAAAACTCGAAATCTATAGGATGCAACAAAAGCAGTGCTAAAAAGGCAGTTTATAGCAATACAAGCCTATCTTAAGAAACAAGAAAAACATCAGATAAACAACCTAACCTTACACCTAAAGTAGCTAGAATAAAACACAAAATAACCCAAAAGTTAGTAAAATGAAAGAAATCAAACAGATCTAAGCAGAAATAAATTAAAAAGAAATGATGGAGATGATAACAAACATTAATAAGATTAAAAGCTGGTTCTTTCAGAAGACAAACAAAGTTGATAAACTATTAGCCAGACTCATCAACAAATAAAAGGAGAGGACCCAAATCAGTAAATTTAGAAATGAAAAAAGGAGAAGTTATTATAGACAGCACAGAAATATGAATAATCATAAGGGACTACTATGAGCAATTACATGCCAATAAAATAGAAAAGTTTGAAGAAATGGGCAAATTTTTATAAAGGTACAACCTTCAGGTCTGAACCAGGAAAAAATAGAAAATATGAACAGACCAACCACAAGTACTTAAATTGAAATTATGATAAAAATTTTCCAACAAAACAAAAGCCAAAGACAAGATGGCTTCACAGAATAATTCTTCCAAATGTATCAGAAAAGCTAACACCTATCCTGTTCAAACTCTTGCAGAATATTGGAGGAAGGAAAATTACCAAACTCATTCTACAAAGCCCCATAAACCTGATACCAAAACAAGACAAAGATACCACCAAAAAGAAAAATTACACACCAGTATCACTAATGAACATAGATGCAAAAATCCACAAAAAATTCTAGCAAATAGAATCCAATAATACATTTAAAAGATTATACAACATGATCAAGTGAGTTTTATCCCAGGAATGCAAATATTTTTTAATATATACAAATCAGGGGGGCGGTCCTAAGATGGCGGAGAAATAGGACAGGGAGACCACTTTCTCCCCCACAAATTCATCAAAAGAACATTTAAATGCTAAGTAAAATCCACAAAACAACTTCTGAATGCTGGCAGAGGACATCAGGCACCCAGAAAAGCAGCTCATTGTCTTCTAAAAGAGGTAGGAAAAAATATAAAAGACAAAAAAAAAAAAAAAAGAGACAAAAGAAGTAGGGACGGATCTACATGCAGGGAAGGGAGTCTTAAAAAGAGAGAAGTTTCCAAACACCAGGAAACACTCTCACTGCCGAGTCTATGGCAATCCTTGGAAGCACAGAGGACAACATAACAGGGAGGAAAAATAAATAATTTAAACTCACAGATTAGGAGCCCAATGGTAACTCCCCCAGTCTGCCCTATCAGCAAGTGGGGGTTGGCAGGGAGGCGGGCTGCATTGCTTTTTAAGGATAGGGCCTGAATGCCCCGAGGGTAATGAGAGCAAACTAACTTGGGCTAGCAAACCAGACCGTGGGATAACTACCACATGAAAAGCTCTAACATAAGACACCGCCAGGATCATGCACAGAACAATGGACGGAACAGAATTAGCCAGCTGCAGACCATCCCCCTCTGGTGACAGGCAGCCAGAAATGGAAGGGGGCAATTGCAGCCCCAGAGAGACATTATCTACCAAACTGCAAGCAGGCTTCTTTGCTAACTAAGACATCTTGGGGTTCTGGAAAGTCATCATCCACCTGAGAAACTGCACCAGTTGTACACCCAGCAAACTGAGCAGCAGGGACGTGAGAGGCGATAAGATGCAGTGACCATGCTCGCCAAACTCCTGAGCTACTTGGGCCTGGGAAGGGCACAAAACGCAGGCCCAATTGAGTCCGCGCCTCTAAGGACTACCTGAGTGCCTGAACCTGAGCAGCTTAGACCTGGGAGGTGCATGCAGCCCAGGGCCGGCCTCAGGTGGTTTCTGGTGGAGCTATCTAGAGCCTGACCTCTGTGTGCTGTGAGCTAGGACAGGCCCAGTGTGGCTGAGACACTGCGAGCAAATGCCAGTGTTATTTGTCTGCACTGTCCCTCCCTCCACACAGTGAGATTGAACAAGTGAGCCTAAAAAAGTGTCCACCACCATCCCTTTTGTGTCAAGGCAGACATCAGACACTGAAGAGACCAGCAAACAGAAGAAGCTAAACCAAAGGGAACTGCTTTGGAAGTGACAGGTGCAATAGATCAAAATCCTGTAGTTAGTATCAACTACAAAGAAAGGGGCCTATAGATTTTGAGAAATATAAGCCAGACCTAGGAACAATCCGAAAATGAACTGACCCCACATTGCCCACAACACCACCAGAGAAAGTCTTAGATATATCTTTACTATTTTTATGATCATTCCTTTTTTTCTTCTTTTTTTAAAACTTTTTTTAAATTTTTACATCCTCTATTACTCCTTTAATTTTCATTTTTATAATCTATTATTACTTTTGAAAAAATACCCTATTTTTAAGCAAACTTCAAATATATATATTTTTTAATAATTCTTGGGACTTTGTTTTTCTTTCTTCTTCCTCTTCTTTTCTTTAATATTGTATTTTTGAAAATTCAACCTCTACTCTAGATTTTTAATCTTTGCTTTTTGGTATTTGTTATCAATTTTGTACCTTTAAAAACCCAGTCTTCAGTACCCATTTTTACTTGGGAGCGAGATTACTGGTTTGACTGCTCTCTCCCCCATAGGACACTCCTTTTTCTCCACCAGGTCACCTCTGCCTCCTCCCTACTCCTTCTCTTCTCTACCCAACTCTGTGAATCTCTCCAGACGGTGGAGAACACTTAGGGAACTGATTACTGGCTGGATCTCTCTTTCTCCTTTTCATCCCCCGCTTTTATCCTCCTGGCCATCTCTGTCTCCTTCCTCCCTCTTCTCTTCTCTGCATAACTCCATGAACATCTTTGAGCAGTCGAGACTGTGGAGTGCACATAAGGAAGTGATTACTGGCTAGCTAGCTCTCTCCTTTTTTGATTCCACCTCATCTCATTCAGGTTACCTCTAACTTCCTCCTCCCTCTTCTCTTCTCCATGTAACTATGTGAACCTCTCATGGTGTCCCTCACTGTGGAGAAACTTTACGTCTTTAACCTAGATGTTTTATCAATGGTGCTGTATAAAAGGAGAGGTCTTGAGACTACTGTAAAAATAAGACTGAAAACCAGAAGCGTGAGGCTTAAGTCCAAATCCCAAGAACTTCAGTGAACTCCTGACTCCAGGGAACATGAATAGATAGGAGCTCATCAAACACCTCCATACCTACACTGAAACCAAGCACCACCCAAGGGCCAACAAGTTCCAGAGCAAGACATACCAAGCAAATTCTCCATCAACACAGGAACACAGCCCTGAGCTTCAATATACAGGCTGCTCAAAGATACTCTAAAACCATTGACATTTCATAACTCATTACTGGACACTTAATTGCACTCCAGAGAGAAGAAATCAAGCTCCACCCACCAGAACACCGACACAAGCTTCCCTGACCAAGAAACATTGACAAGCCACCTGTAGAACCCCACCCACAGCAAAGAAACTCCACAATAAAGAGAACTCCACAGACTGCCAGAATACAGAAAGGCCACCCCAAACGCAGCAATATAAACAAGATGAAGAGATAGAGGAATATCCAGCAGGTAGAGGAACAGGATAAATGCCCACCAAACCAAACAAAAAAGGAAGACATAGGGAATCTACCTGAGAAAGAATTCTGAATAATGATAGTGAAAATGATCCAAAATCCTGAAANTCCCATGCTCTGAAACTTTCCTTTCCTTACTCTCTTCCTTCTCTGTCCTTTCTCCCACCCTCCTCCGAACCTCGCTTCCTCCCTCCCTTCCTTCTGATAGAACAAGTAACGGAATGAAAGTGGGTAGAGGTGAGCCTGTGAAAATTAAAGCTTTGTGATAGAGCAGACAAAGGGAGGAATATACACAGCCATGTCCCAAAGTAGATAAGAGGAATAAGAACTGCATCATTATGTCAAGGCATGCAACAAACCAGGAAATATAATGTAGCGATTATCCATAATTTGTCTTTTTCCAAATACCTATCTAGAGTAATAATGAATTAAGGTGAGCTGGCTTATTTTTCAGACTCTGAGTGAGAAATGTTGAGAAAACAGTTTTGCTTCCATTTCCAAAGTCATATCTTTTTTTGACACAAAACCTGAGACACCTGGTCCCGGATCTGTTTCGTTTTGATTCCATAAATGATGGGATTCAGCATAGTAGGAGCCAGAATGCAAACATTGGCCAGTAAGACGTGGACATGAGGTAAGATATGATGTGCAAATCGAGGAGTGAAAGCTGAGAAGATCCCAGGTCCATAAAAGAGTATGATGACACAGACATGGGAGCCACATGTATTGAGAGTTTTGTGGCGAGCATCTCGAGAAGGGATGCGGAAGACAGCATGGAGAATAAGCATATATGATACAATTATTAGCACAACATCTAAGGTCACAGTTGACAATAGGACAAAAAATCCATACCATAAGTTTACTCGTATGTCATCACAGGAAAATTTGGCCACGGCGATGTGCTCACAACTAGTGGTTGGAAAAATGTTACTTTTACAAAAAGTTAGCCTTTTCAGAAGAAATATTATTGGGAAAATTGTACCATAACTTCTCAAAAAGATAGTCACACCGATTTTCCCTATCAGTGTATGTGTAAGAATAGTGGTGTATCTCAGCGGGTAGCATATGGCAATGTAGCGGTCAAATGCCATCACCAGCAAGATCCCTGACTCTGAGATGAAGGTGGAATGGATGAAGAAGAGTTGAGTGATGCAGCGATCCAGGGAGATCTCCCTCGCATTGAACCAGAAGATGGCCAAAGCCTGAGGGACTGTGCATGTGGAGAGGACAAGGTCTGCTCCGGACAGCATGCAGAGGAAGAGGTACATGGGTTCATGGAGGCTGCGCTTCGTGAGGATAATGAAGATGAGCAGGCTGTTCCCAAGCAGGGCGATGACATAGGAAATGAAAAAGGGGATGGAGATCCACACATGCTGGTCCTCAAGGCCAGGGATGCCCAGAAAGTAGAAGACTGTGTGACTAACACGAGTATGGTTAAAGACAGTCATACCTGGAGCAGATGACTAGGACCTCACCCCCTGTTAACAGACACAATCAAAATTTCAGACTGTACTCAGAGCTCATGGCATCTATCTGATTCTTTTCCACAGTGAGTATGCCAGGAACAATATAGGATGGGAAGATGAACAAGATATTATCTATAAAATGAGGTAATAATCTCACAGAGAAAATGAATATTTATATAGTTAAAGAAAATTATATGGTAAAGAAAGATAATAGTAGTACCAAGAAAAAAATACTATGGGAACCAGATGGAATGAATAAATCAGTCTATTTGGCTATGGGATGCCATTGGATGGAGGTCAGTTAGGTGGGGAATGACATGAAGTCTTTGGGAGTTAAAGGGTAAGCTTCTGTCATAGAAATATTTAATGCTTTTAAAATATTTTTAAAAGCATTAAATATTTTAAACAGTTTGCCACCCTTTATGGTTGTGTGATCACATCTATATGCAATGGTAAAAAGATAGAAGCAAAAGTATTTTGGCTGTGATTACAAGTTAAGGAGCTTGGATGCTATCCTGGGAGGAGTTAATTATTATGAGTTTTTAAATTGGAGAACATTAGATATCACTCTCTTACTTAACACCAGACAAAGGTCTTAAAATTTTCAAATGTCTGCTTTGGTTCCCCTAAACAGTTTGGTCTTGATGCTGTAATTTTCTTCCCTTCCCCAAAGTTTATACCATATCAGTAAATAACTTACCTACGTGCTTCAAATGCAGTCTTCATAGACTACAATGTGATGAATCAAGGAGGACTCTGAGAGTTGGGCATCAGGGAGCAGAAATTTTTATGCATTTGCCTGAAGACCCCAGGGAAGGCTGTTGCCCCAAGGAACTGAGATTTAGAGCTGTATTTCTAACAACACCCTTTTCATTGTTTCCACATGAGTAAAGTTATTACGGTTCTCTGTATCTGTCAAAACCAACCTCTCCTCCACAAATTTTCTCCCTTGAATTGGGTATGTACATAACATTATTTTCAATAAATGAGATATTTATGTCATTATGAAATGGAGCAGGATCATATGGTCCTTGCCCCCTCCCACGTCCTCTGCCTGCCTCTTGCCTGAGGGAAACTTGATTAAAGAATAAATTTAATCAGAGAAATGCTAAAACAAAGGAAAACTGTCTAAGGAGACTAATAATAATGTAGTCATCAAGCATAGTCAAGGACCTTCAGTTCTTTCTCAAGGGCTGTAGATAATCTGAGCCATATCCTCTGAGCTGTCTAATAGATACTAAAACCTGAGGTGGAGAAATTACCTACATAAATGAGCAGACTGTACCCAGGACGTGAGCTTCCACAATTCTGAGAATTGACCACAAAGAAATTGGAACAAATGGACCCTAGAACTAAAGATTAACTGTACCTAAAACATTCAAGATGATGCTGGTCAGACCATTGTGACTATGCTGTTTTTGCATGTAGCACCACACCCCAACACCCCCATCCCCTGCGCCTGCTTGTCTATAAAGTCTCTCACCCCTTGCTTGTCAGTGGGGAGAGTTGGCCTTTGGACAGATATCTGCCACCCCTCTCCCCCAGCTGCAGGCATCTGAAATAAAGCAACTTTCCTTTCCATCAACCTGGCCTGATGACTGGCTTTTGAGCAGCAAGCAGCCAGACTCTACACACCATACACTCCTTTTGGTAACAATTAACTTTAACTATTCTTGTTTCTATTTTAATGAGAATTACTAAATATTAATCCTATCTTAATCATCACAAAAGGACTATCAAATATTCAGATTACTTTAAGATCACTTATATGAAATATATACCTTACTTTCATATCATTTACTATTCTTGAAACTGAAATAATGAATTTTAATCATTAATGTGAGATAATTTAATGACCTTATTAAAATTTTCATGTCTTTTATGTACTTAGTGAGTGAGTAAGTGAAGTAGCTCAGTCGTGTCCAACTCTTTGCAACCCCATGGACTGTAGCCCACCAGGCTCCTCCATCCATAGGATTCTCCAGGCAAGAATACTGGAGTGGGTTGCCATTTCCTTCTCCAGGGGATCTTCCCGACCCAGGGATCAAACCCAGGTCTCCCATATTGCAGGCAAACGCTTTAACCTTTGAGCCACCAGGGAAGCCCTTTATGTAATTAAGTGTTAAGCTATAATGAAGAAATAGTCTTCACCCTCCTCTTTTTTGGCTGCCTTCAAATCTATAATGAAGACTCAGTTACCATATTTTCCTGTATCTTTTTTTCTGGTAATATATCTCAACCTTCAAAATATTCTGTTTTATCTTTATTAAATTATCCCAAGTAAGTAGTTATGTTTATATTTGTAAAGAAGAGACTACTGTGTATGTGCATGTATAGGATTATAAATTCATAGATTTCAATTTAACAAGGTGGGTTGAGCTTATAAAAGAAGACTACAAGCCTACTTAACTTACAGAAATATTTGATAAAATATAAGTATTTTATTAAGTGTTTTTAGATATTATTAAAACACAAAAAAGCTACATTAATTAATTATTTTTGTTGTTCAGTTGCTCAATCTTGTGTGATTCTGCAATCCCATGGACTGCAGCATGCCAGGCTTTCCTCTCCTTCACTATCTCCCGGAATTTACTCAGACTCATGTCCTTTGAGTTGATGATGACATCCAACCATCTTGTCCTCTGTTGCCCCCTTCTCAATCTTTCCCAGCATCAGGGTCTTTTCCAACGTGTTGGATCTTCGCATCAGGTGGCCAAAGTATTGAAGCTTCAGCTTCAGCACCAGTCTTTCCAATGAATATTCAGAGTTGATTTCCTTCAGGATTGACTGCTTTGACCTCCTGCTGTCCAAGGACTCTCTAGAGTCTTCTCCAGCACCACAGTTCAAAAGCATCAGTCCTTCGGTGATCAGCCTTATTTATGGTCAAAATTATTAAGACACATAAAAGCTACATTAGTAAATTATAAAGTCCAGTAAAACTTTCATTTAGATTCAGCCACTATTAGTATTTGGTCACATTTCCCTACCTCTTTGCCTCTTCCCCATACCCCTGCTCCTCCACTCCTGGCCTTGTCTCTCTCTCATTCTTAGTCTGATTTTTTTGTTGTGCCATTTAGCAAAATATGCAGTGTTGTGACCCTATATTTAGCTGTAACATCTTAAAGATAATCTCTTACATATATAGCAGTGCAATGACCAAATCACAATATTTCACACTGATACAACACTATAATCCAAAATATAGAATATAGTAAAAATTCACCAATTGTCCACAAATTCTTCTTCAGAGTGATTTTTTTTTAACCAGATTTACATGTCATATCAAATTGTCACATATTTACTTTCCTTCCCAAAGAAGGAGAGTCCAGTCAAGTGACATCCCAGGGACTGTCAATATCCAATCAAGTTTCAGAAACCTCTGCCATGAGTAAGTCTTTGGTGGACATCACACCATCCAAAGGGCTTTGTACGTCACAGATCTCTGGGCTCCACTCCCAGATTTTTCTCATTTTGTGGTGTGGAGTCCAAAGTTGCCTTTTTCACATATTCCAGGTTGATGTTAATAGTCTGGGTCTGGGATTCACAAATTGAAAAGGCTGAGTGTGTTTACTGATGTTGCAGTGTGACAATCACTATGTTGATGGAGACACAGCGATATAAAATCTTTGGCTTTCTAAGTGGATGTTTTTCCTGCATCATTTTGAAGGGACAGGACTGTCTCTCCTTACTGTTTTGTGTCCCATTTATAACTTTAAAGTCTATATTCTTTGCTAGGTAAATGGTGCAAAGTAACCAAAAAAAAAAGGGGGAACAAAAAATTGCTAATTTTCAGTATAGAGTGGTCAGACAGAGCTCTCCCTGAAGACATGGGAAAGCCAGTGGAGGCTACTCCAGTTCCTGGAGAATCATTATGAATTCAAGAAAATCAAATGGAGGATATGTAATGTTGTAACTCCTGAAAACACTATCAGGAGGGATGTTTTCTAAAAATCACTTTTTACACTGGTGAATCATTTTATTGGAGAAGGCTAAAACTATCTGTATCCTGTCATGATCGACAGTTACAATTCTAGAGTATCAATTATAAGAAAGAAATAGAAAACAACACTTGTAATTTTATGCATAATTGACTTAAGTGTAAGCTTGGACACTTCAAACATGTTTTTCACTTGCATGTTCTCAGGTCATTGGAGGGGGCTAGTGACAAGCTTGGGAGTAGTCTAGGTATTTGGCTTAATATCAGTAGTAGGCCCACCCACAATTGAACCCAAGAGCTAAGTGGAGATTTCAAAACACACCCATGGGGTAGCCACACCCTTTTGGAATATTAGATTTTTAGGTGATAATCACCAGATTGTTCTGATGCCTGGACTGATTCTCTGGTCAGTCCAATTACTGACCAGTTATTCAAATCCAGTCACTCAAGAGTTAACCCAATTATCAATCAAAAGTTCCCCTCCCACCTGGGGTAGGTGGCAATCTGTTCTTTAACACTAGATTAGTCTGAAGAACTTGACCTAGGCTGACTTCTCCCTGGCTTCTGCCCTTAAGAGACTCTAAGCCCACGCATCACCCTGGAGTTCCAAGTGGCCATCATAATATCATCCTCCACACTCAGGGTGGCTGTGGTCTGTATGAGCAACATGAACAGGAGCATGGAAGCCCACAGCATCCTCAAGAAGAAAGGATTCAATGTCAGGTCTTTTGGAGTGGGATCCTGTGTGACACTGCCGGGACTGGCACCCAACCTCCCGGTGGTATGTGATTTCTCCACCACACATGAGCAGATGCGCAAGGACCTTCTCTGCAAAAACAGAATGCACTACAGGAGCAATGGGGTGTTACAGATCTTGGGAAGAAATCAGAGAATCAAACCTGGCCCTGAAAGATTTCAAGAGTGCAGAGATCCCTTCGATGTCATCTTCACCTGTGCTGAGAGTGTATAAAGTGGTGATGAAAGATCTGTGTGCTAGAGAACAGAAGAGTTGGCAACCTGTGCATGTGATCAACGTGGAAATAGAGGACATGCTGGAGGCAGCCGCACTTGGAGCTCTGATCATCTGTGAGCTCTGCCAGGGTCTCCAGCAGGAGGACGATATGCAAAGCAGTCTGCCTAAGCTGCTCCAGGCAGTGAAGAAGAAAACAAGCAAGAGCTTTCTGCACACTGTCTGCTTCTACTGAGGCTCTTGGCTGGATTCAGTTCCTTTGTTGGTAAGAACTTGTGCCTGGACTTTTGGGCTAGCTAGTATTTTCTGTGAGAAGAGTCTTTAAAGCCCTTTTAACTCAAAACCATTGGCATGATTTTTTTTTTAGGGATACCCCACCCAGGGAAGGAAAGTGGAAGAGAACATCATTGCATGGCACTGGAAACATGGACTACCAGCAGACATCTGAATGCTTTCAACTGGATAGATGATGGTGGGGGTACTTAATCCAGAAGCTCACATGGCTCTGCAAGGAATTTAACATGAGGACTCCCTTTTCCCGATGGACAAGCCAAGGCTGATCACGGAGTGCCAGACAACTGATGTGTTGGATATTCTAGCAATACAAAACAAACAAAAACATTTTCTGCTCCATTTATTTATAGTGATAAAATTTTCCTTTTGCTCTTTTGGAGTGGTATACAAATGTGAGTTCTTTCTTTCTTTTTTTTTTTTTTTTTTTTTTTTTTTTTTTTAGTGAGATAGGATTATATTGAACGTTTGAACTTAGAAATATGTTGTTTTTAGGTTGTATCTTCTTTCACTAATGCTGACTTCCATAGAAACTCAGGATAGATAATTGGTGGCTTTTATTACTAAAATCCTGGCATGATCTGTTCAATTAAATAGTTCATTAAGTGAAATAAAATGAAATAAAACCTCTAATTTAAAGAAAATGTGTCTTCTCATTTGTGATAGGGGATGAATCTTACCAACTGAGCCCTTTGGTTTCTTATTGTTCAAGCTATATAAATTCCACAGTATATATTCCACCAGATACAATAGTCATCTGAGTTGAATTCACCAATTCCAGTCCATTTTAGTTCTTTGAATCCTAAAATGTCGATGTTCATTGTTGCCATCTCCTGTTTGACCACTTCTAATTTACCTTGATGCGTGGACCTAACATTCTAGGTTCCTACACAACATTGTTCATTATAACACTGGGCTTTACTTCCATCACCAGTCACACCCACAGTCATGCATTGTTTTCGCTTTGGCTCCATCTCTTCATTCTTTTGGAGAAGGAAATGGCAACCCACTCCAGTATTCTTGCCTGGAGAATCCCAGGGACGGAGCATGATGGGCTGCCATTTATGGGGTCACACAGAGTCAGACACGACTGAAGTGACTTAGCAGCAGCAGCAGCTTCATTCTTTCTGGAGTTATTTCTCCACTCATCTCCAGTAGCATATTGGGTACCTACCGACCTGGGGAGTTCATCTTTCAGTGTCCTATCTTTTTTGCCTTTTCCTACTGTTCATGGGGTTCTCAAGGCAAGAATACTGAAGTGGTTTTCCATTCCCTTCTCCAGTGGACCATGTTTTGTCAGAGTTCTCCACCGTGACCTGTCCATCTTGGGTGGCCCTATATGGCAGGGTTCATAGTTTCACTGAGTTAGCCAAGGCTGTGGTCCATGTGATCAGTTTGATTAGTTTTCCATGATTGTGGTTTCCATTCTGTCTGCCCTTTGATGGAGAAGGATAAGAGGCTTATGGAAGCTTCCTACTGGGAGAGACTGACTGGGGGACACTGGGTCTTGGTTCTGTTGGGTGAGGCCATGCTCAGTAAATCTTTAATCCAATTTTCTGTTGAGGGATGGGGCTGTTTTCCCTCCCTGTTGTTTGACCTGAGATCAAACTATGGTGGAGGTAATGAAGATAATGGCAACCTCCTTCAAAAGGTCCCATGCACACACTGCCACACTCAGTGCTCCTGACTCTGCAGAGGGCCACAACTGATCCACACCTCCAGCAGAGACTCTTGGACACTCACAGGCAGTCAGGGTCAGTCTCTGTAGGGTCACAGCTCCTTTCTCCTGGGTTCTGGTGCACACAAGGCTTTGTTTGTGCCCTCTACGAGTCTGTTTCCCCAGTCCTATGTAAGTTCTGGGGGCTCTATGTTGGGGTTAATGTCGACCTCCTCCAAGAGAGCTTATGCCACACCCAGGTCTGCTACACCCAGAGCCCCTGCCCCTGTGGCAGGCCACTGCAGGAGACAAACACTCAAACACAAGTCTGGCTCGGCCTCTGTGGGTTCTGCTGTTTGCACAAGGTTTTGTTTGAGCCCTCCAAGCGTCTCTGGTGGATATGGAATTTGAGTCTAAATGTGATTTTGCCCCTCCTACTGTCTTGTCCAGGCTTCTCCCTTGCCCTTGGATGTGGGGTATCTTTTTTTGGTGGAATCCAACATTCTCCTGTAAGTGGTTATTCAGCAGTGAGTTGTAATTTTCGAGTTCTCACATGAGAAGATGAGCGCAAGTGAGACAAAATGCTCATAGTCAACAAAAGAGTCTGAAATTTAGGACTTGGATACAATCTCAAAAATGACAGTGTGATTTCTGTTTGTTTCCAAGGCAGACCATTCAATATCACAGTAATCTAAGTCTATGTCTCAACCAGTAATGCTAAAGAAGCTGATGTTGAACTGTTCTATGAAGACCTTCTAGAACTAACACTCAAAAAAGATGTCCTTTTCATTATAGGGGACTGGAATGCAAAAGTAGGTAGTCAAGAGATACCTGGAGTAACAGGCAAATTTGGCCTTGGAGTACTGCCGGGGTCCTGCCCCAGTGGATCCAGGGTGATTTGAAGGGGACACAGATAGGCAAGGAAAAAACTTATTTATTTATTTATTAATATAAGATTAGATTAGGAAGAAATAGAGTAGTAGGAAAATTAAGTGGAGAAAAGATGTTGAATAACTTGGTTTACGTGGAAAGCTAATAAAGTTCCAGACAAGGAACTTGCACCATGTACGTTAGGCCACCTGCGTCCATTTGAATATCAGAGAGTGCCCCACCTTGGGCTCGCTCTCTTACGGATCTTAGAAGCCGGGACAAGTAAGTAGACATGGCGAGAATCCACACCCCAGATGGGAACTTAGCCTGAAATTAGAGGGAGGGAGAGAGGCAAGAGAAAGAATCGACACGGGGGAGGTCAGGCTTGTGCAAAAACCTCTCCAAGTTCATTATTTAAAAGGTGTTTATTTGCTCTAAATTTTACATAATGGAAGATACAGAGTCACGCGGGGGCAGCAGCCCTGACTCTTTCTGTATATCTTTTTGTATACAAAAGGTCTCAGGTGATTTACATTATCTTCTGGCCAAGAGGCTTGTTAACAATTTTTGGCTCTCCTCCTTAATGAATGTTAATCTCATTTGCCCTGAAGTATTTTTCTTTAATCTGCATCTCCTTAAAGCACTAAGGTTACATCTTTATAGAACAAAGGCACAGTGGGTTATAACAAAGAAGGTACTTAACTCTAAGATCTAATGTTGTTACTAGTTTTTTCTATATATCAACTGATCACTAATCCAGAGCCAGACATCTTGGAATGTGAAGTCAAGTGGGCCTTAGAAAGCATCACTACGAACAAAGCTAGTGGAGGTGATGGAATTCCAGTGGAGCTATGTCAAATCCTGAAAGATGATGCTGTGAAAGTGCTGCACTCAATATGTCAGCAAATGTGGAAAACTCAACAGTGGCCAAGGGACTGGAAAAGGTCCATTTTCATTTCACTCCCAAAGAAAGGCAATGCCAAAGAATGCTCAAACTACCGCACAATTGCATTCATCTCACATGCTAGTGAAGTAATGCTCAAAATTCTCCAAGCCAGGCTTAGGCAATACTTGAACCNTCAAAAGCATCAATTCTTCAGTGCTCACATCCATACATGACCACTGGAAAAACCATAGCCTTGACTAGACAGACCTTTGTCGGCAAAGAAATGTCTCTGCTTTTTAATATGCTGTCTAGGTTGGTCATAGCTTTTCTTCCAAAGAGCAAGCGTCTTAATTTCATGGCTGCAGTCACCATCTGCAGTGATTTTGGATCACTATAAATATATTGATTCCAGGATGACATGAACAGGGTCTACTTGCCAGGCACTGTGTCAGTCACTCTATGTGCATTACTGTTTATTTCCACATGACTCCTATAAAGCAGGTATTAGATGAGGCAGGTATGGATAGTTTAAGTCAAAGTCATGCAGCTAGAATATAGCAAGGCCAGGTTTACCGGATTCACAGGCTGTGCTCCATCCACTATACTGTACCTAGTATTTATCCATGCATAGCACTGTGGGGTACAGAGAAACACAACCCATCCCTGATTCCACATAGGTTTAATTTTGCTGGGGAGATGAGCCTGACTCTGATGGAAGATTAAACAACACTGCAAGATTACATTAAGTGTATGATGACTGGCAACCACTAGATTTACAGGAGAGAGCGCAGAATAGCTAAAGAATGTTTCATGGGAGACATGAGGCCTAAGGTGCTTTGCAAGGATGCATTTTGGAGAATTTGCTAGATATTTGAAGAATTTGCTAGAATTTATTAGACGTCTGAAGACAATTGCAAGGTGAAGTAGCGGTGATTGAAGAGAGCATTTATGAGATGAAATACAAGTTCTGTCTTACACATACGCACACACATGGGCTTCCCAGGAGGCCTTAGTGGTAAAGAACATGCCTGCCAAGGCAGGAGACATAAGAGATGCAAGTTCGGTCCCTGGGTCAGAGGAGGGCATGACATCCCACTTCAGTATTCTTGTCTGGAGAATCCTATGGACAGAGGAGCCTGTCAGGCTACAGTCCATAGGGTCACAAGGAGTCAGATATGACTGAGAGACTTAGCACACACACAGCACGCACACACACATTGACACACTCAACCAAGTCACTTCATATAGCAATGCTTCTCACTACTCACAAAGAGCATTGGCAAATGCTCATGTCCTTGGGATAAACTCACTGTAATGTGTTCATTCTCTTTAAGATACTCATAGGCCAGACCCTGAATCATTAGGCGTCCTCAGTGAGAAACCAAGTGTGCTCAGTGTATAATCTGTGTGATGGGTCTGCAGGGAGAAAATGGAAATGCACGTTCCAGTACTGGAGATAAGCTTGTTCATCTGGCCTGTTCCCCACCTACTTCTCGGCAATGGTAGTTTCTTCACTGGGACAGGGCTGGGAGTGCAGGTTCTTCCAAGCACCACCCTCAGACAACGCCTCCTCAAAGATCTGTGAGAACCTAGGTGTAGATCACTGGCCATAGAATATTAATGCTGGAAGAGGCATAAGATGTTATTAAAGGAGTTTTCAAACTCCTCTTTGGAAACCTTCAAGATCTCTTGTGCAATGGCATTTGGAGGCTTTTATGAGGATAGCAAACTCAGGGTAGTGTCAGCCCTCTACACTGCTGTAAAAACCATTCCTTTTTTATTTGCTTCATTTATGCTTCTGCACAAAATACAGTGCTACATCCTTAAAGTTTGCAGAGAGCTGGTTCGGTCCTACTCTTTCACACAGTAGGCAAAAACCAAGGCCCAAAGAGAGGAAGTGACCACCCAAGTTGGCTACTTAGTGGTTAAGCAGAATCTAGGTCTCTGGGTTGCTGAACTCCCTGAAGATTGATCACATGACCACTACCTCTGGGGTTCTATTTTCGGCACTGAAAAATCTCACCAAGAGATCACTGTCACACTAAATGGGAGGGAGAGTCACAAAAGAAGAGATGGGTATAAACTGTGCAGTTGATTCACTTTGCTGTGCAGTAGAAACTGACCAAATATTATAAAGTCACTATACTCCAATAAAAATTAATTGTTTTAAAGAAAGAGATGATGGTCACAGAATTCAGATTCAAAGAGGAATTCTGCTTTATTTCCTTCTCCCTTTCCTCTCCTTCTCCTCCTCCTCCCTTGTCTCCTTCTTCTGTTCTTCCTTTTACTTAGCTGATTATCCATTCATCTTAAACTCACTTTCCCTCTTCCTCACTCCACTGCACCTAGCTCTTGCCACCCAGCTATCTAATCAATATGTAGACTGACATCAAGAGGGCACTGGGAAATTAGAGATTTATTGTGTTGGTTAATGGTAAGATGGTAAGTTAGACTCTTCCCAAGGGGTTGGACTTTCTCAGCATTCCAACAGCTACTTGCTTTCCTCTCCCACTTCCTGCTTTTGCAGGCATCCTCCTTTTCCACTTGAATCTGTAAGTAAGCCCCTGCAGCCAGAAAGTTGAAGTGTCTGAAAATTCTGGAGTCTACAGTGCTACACAGATGACAAGTTCAAAGCCTTCCTACCTGTTGAGACCTGAGCCCAAGTTCTCAAGAGCTGGTGAAGTCATCCAGGTTTAATGTCAAATAGTGAATGAAACAGTAGCCTCCAGGTTAGAAAACAGGTGTTGGCAGGCATGTGACAGAGAAGGTTTGTTATATGCCCAAGGATCTGTTGAAATCTCCATTAATTGCATGACTTGCTAAAGATCAGTACCTTCCTCATTAGTGATGGAGTGGGCTAAGCAGAACTTTGTATTCGTCTTTGCCGAGTTTAATGCTGATGTTCCAGACCTGTGACCTCTGGATAGCCTTTATTAAGGGATTGTATCATTAAACATTGGGGGTTCCAATTGCATTCAGAGCCCTTCAATTAAATAAAATTTTCTGAATACCTACTGTGTATACAATTCACTTTTGGAAATACCAGACTATATAATCAGGGATTTGGTGTTCTAGAGTTTTCTCATTGGTTGGAGAAACAAGGCTAGCACACCTAAAATAATTAGAACCCAATTTATATTGCTTTGGAAGCTGCTGTCTTTATGATTGTGATTTTTTTTACCTATTCAAAAATTGCTTTGATTTTCAATTTAATTTAATAAGAATCTGTGGCTTAACTATTTTGTGCTAAGTGCTGTTGTTGTTTAGTTGCTAAATTGTGCCCAAATTGTTTGCAACCCCTATGGACTGTAGCCTATCAGCCTCCTCTACCCATGGGGTTGGAGTGGGTTGCCACTTCCTTCTCTAGGGATCTTCCCAACCTAAGGATTGAACTTGAGTCTCCTAACATTGGCAGGAAGGTTTTTTTTTTTGTTGTTGTTGTTGTTTTACCACTGAGCCACCTGGGAAGTCCCACTCTCTATGTTTTAAACTAGGAGATTACTATATTTTTTATGACTCTTAGTGAGAGGAATCAACTCATTAGCTTAAGTCAAGTATTGCATATAGCAGAGCATTACCTATACTTGAGTAAGGAGCTTTGGGTTTTTTCCAATATGGGTGATGTGCATGTCACTGAACCAATGTCTTTAGCCAAAGGCATGGTGGGTCTTTGGTTTTTGTTGAATGGCCAAAAACAATAGTGATTTCACTGAGCCAGCTCCACCACATGTGCTTTTAGAGTTGAAACTCTCTTGGAGAAGGACCTGGGCTCTTGAGATCACACAAAGCCTCACTGATACTCCAAACTTAAGTGAGATCACTGGTCTTAAGGATACTTTGTTGTAGGAAGTCTACCATGGTAAAAGCTGAAGGCTTGAGTGTTGAGTAGTCCATCCAAATCTGTGACACAGGATTGTGGAGGGATATAATTTCATTGACTGCTTATTCTGGAAATATAAGCTGTGTTCCCTTGGGTCAAAAGCCAAATGTACCAGCCTTAACACTAGACCGAGGAGAAATGTTGTAAAACACCAACACCTTGTCTGCACTGGCAAGTGAATCATGGCAGCAGTAAGGTTCTGGAGTTTTCTTACAAGATTGGGCTAGATCTGATCTGCCTTTCAGCTCCCCCCCACCACCACCACACCAAATTATTTCTCTCCCTTCCATTAAACTATCCATGTTACCATACTATATTGTCTTAAGGTTATGTTTTGAATGTCCTTCTGAGGAATTTTCTTGAAGGATGAAGAAAGGGTGAAGCTCTTTAGAACCCTAAGCTGAGTCAAGCTTGAAGGGTGTCTGATATTGTCTTTGATACAAGATGTTGAGCAAACTTCTCACTTTGGAAAACCTCAGTTTTCTCAAGTATAAAACCAAGGGCTCAGATGAGAGTGTATAAGTTCCCTTAAGCATAGCTATTTAATAAAGCACCTGGCAAATAGCAGGTGTTTGATGAGAAGCGGTTGGTCTTTGTTCCTTCTTTCTTCCCCTCAGATTTTTCCTCCATGATTCAGTGTCTGATGGACCCGTTGGCCTATTCATCCATTCTCAGGAAAAAGAGAACAGGGAATGAGATCCAGGACAAGAAGATTTTGATTTGAAGGAAGGAAATAGNTTGTTCCTTCTTTCTTCCCCTCAGATTTTTCCTCCATGATTCAGTGTCTGATGGACCCGTTGGCCTATTCATCCATTCTCAGGAAAAAGAGAACAGGTAATGAGATCCAGGACAAGAAGATTTTGATTTGAAGGAAGGAAATAGTGAAAGCATGGCTATGTCTTAGATGTCTGTCCAACAACAGCCTCTTTATTCAAACCCTTCTCCTAACCCTGGTAAGCATGCCAAAGACTAGACTGCAATGAAAAGTCAACATTTTAGAGATTATTCATCAGCTACCCTCACTCTGACCCTAAGACCCTCTTTTTTCTTCTAATCTGTTTTTCTAAATGGCCAAGGCTTTCAATGCTGAATTTTTCTGGGAGGGGGGAAAGAGATAAGGGGAAAGAGAGCAGGGTGGAGAAGATTATTGAGAAAGAGCAGTACCATGGACACAGGGGCAAATGGCCAGTGAAAGTTACTGAGTCAGGAAGGCTGAAGAACAATTTTAAAAGGGAGATGACTAATGTTTAACTTAAAATTGTTTTTCTTGGCTCTTTAGTTGGGATATTAGAATCATAATTATTATACTCATAAATGTTTTCAATGTTGAGAGGGTTTGTTTATTATGTTTTGCTTTTGTCTTCTAAATAAAGGAAGGAGATGAAATTTTTCTGGGTTGCTGTAGTGTAGAACAGAGAACACAGTAAAGGTAACAAATTCATCAAGAATTGGCAAGGATATTTTTTAAAAAGACTTTGAACTTCCATAACATGTGTAATCATCATTCTAACGATTTCATCTAGGTCTGGAGTGGCTAGGTGACCACAGCTGACATTTGGATTACACATGTAAGCCACCCTGCATAGGACAGAGCTTTGCCTAATACATGGCCTAGCTTCAGCGTTGCTTCAATGCATGGTGTGCTCACAGAATGGCTAGAATTCCAGTCCAGCCCAGATATCAGCCTGGCCAAAACTACTTAATCCCTTTCTTCCTTCCAAGCTTTCTGTAAGTTGATTAAAGTGGTTAGCCTTCCTTTTCTCTACTCCCCCACAGGGCCTTCTAATTCCAAAATGTTATTAGTATTATTCCAATAGTCTCTGCAGGTGTTTATGCTGTGCAAAGATGGGAACCTGGGATCATTCTCCGATGACTCTCCTTTACTCACCTAGGAGCACACCTGGGACATGCCTGCATGCGTGCTGACTCTGTGTGACCCCATGGACTGTAGCCCACCAGGCTCCTCTGTCCATGGAATTGTTCAGGCAAGAATACTGGAGTGGGTTGCTATGGCCTTCCCCAGGGGATCTTCCCAACCTGGGGATTGAACCTGTGTCTCCTGAGTCTCCTGCATTGCAGGCAGATTTGTTACCCACTTGAGAGTCCCTTGGACTGCAAGGAGATCCAACCAGTCCATTCTGAAGGAGATCAGCCCTGGGATTNCCCAGGGGATCTTCCCAACCTGGGGATTGAACCTGTGTCTCCTGAGTCTCCTGCATTGCAGGCAGATTTGTTACCCACTTGAGAGTCCCTTGGACTGCAAGGAGATCCAACCAGTCCATTCTGAAGGAGATCAGCCCTGGGATTTCTTTGGAAGGAATGATACTAAAGCTGAAATTCCAGTACTTTGGCCACCTCATGCGAAGAGTTGACTCATTGGAAAAGACTCTGATGTTGGGAGGGATTGGGGGCAGGAGGAGAAGGGGACAATAGAGGATGAGATGGCTGGATGGCATCACTGACTCGATGGACGTGAGTCTGAGTGAACTCCGGGAGTTGGTGATGGACAGGGAGGTCTGGCATGCTGTGATTCATGGGGTCACAAAGAGTCAGACATGACTGAGTGGCTGAATTGAACTGGACTGAACTGAACTGAGCCACCTGGGAGGCCTGCACCTACCATGTAGAACAGATTAATCAATATAGCTCGATGGGGCTGCATTCTCACTGGCAATTGTTGCCTAACGACCCTGTCTCCAAGTGTGGGTTACAGTGCCAGGGTTTGAACTGTAGTTCTCCTGAAGCTTTGACTTCTAAGTGGTGACTCTGCCTCCCTGCATTTCCACATTTCCACACTCACTGACATCTATCCAGGTCGACCATGTTGCTGGCTGCATCCTGAACTACAACGGTTTCCTATAAGAAAGTAACAGAAACAAGATAGTATGCTGCTGCTGCTGCTAAGTCGCTTCAGTCCTGTCTGACTCTGTGCGACCGCATAGACGACAGCCCACCAGGCTCCCCCATCCCTGGGATTCTCCAGGCAAGAACACTGGAGTGGGTTGCCATTTCCTTCTCCAATGCATGAAAGTGAAAAGTAAAAGTGAAGTCGCTCAGTCGTGTCCGACTCTTCACGACCCCATGAACTGCAGCCCACCAGGCTCCTCCGTCCATGGGATTTTCCAGGCAAGAGTGCTGGAGTGGGGTGCCATTGCCTTCTCCGAGTAAAAGAGCTACCATATTACTAATAGAGAATAAGTTGACAAAAATTAAGCAACTGCATTCTTCTTCAATTTTGTAGTCCTTTGTCATTAGTGAACACTTTAATTATGTCCGTCACTCTCTGATATATAGCATTCATTTTGTTAGGGATGAATATGTAAAGCAGTTTTAATTAGATGATCCTTACGTGAAATCTAACCAAAAGAAGGTGGTCTCATTTAGAAACTATTTAGTAAGTCCATTTTTTAAAATAGTTATTCATTTAGACTAGCTGGTAGTCAGGATTTGCCTTTTTATGAAAAATATTGCTTTGATATGGACCATTTTAAAAATCTTTTCTAAACTTGTTACAATATTTCTTCTGTTTTATATTTTGGGGTTGTTTTTTTTTTGGCCTTGAGGCGTTTGGGATCTTAACTCCCTGACCAGAGATCAAATCCATACCCTCTGCATTGGAAGTCTTAACCACGGGACCACCAGGGAAGTCCCAGCATTTGATTTTCAATTAAGAGTGCTACCATAGGCCCCATTTTTAAAACCTTCTTGTGGGTGATTTAGATATTATATGAAAATGAAGTTAGAGAAAAAGTACAGGTCAACAAAATGAGCCTAATTTCAAATGTCACGAGATAATTTTCTTTTTATATAATTTGTGTGCATCTCTTATGGATAACACTTTTTTTTTTCTTTTCTCCATATCTCTTTGCTGAATTCAGTCAACTTTTAAAGGATCTAGTGGTATTAAATTGCATTGAGGTCAATCAGATATCATATGCAAATATTAAATATTGCTCAAGCATCATAACTAAATTTGGTATTTCATTTGGAATAGTTCCTGCTGCCATAATTCTCCAATGATGTCTATAAATCTGTGTATTTATGTTTGTACATGCATTTGTAATATGTACCTGCATAATTTTCTCTTACTTTGGCTTCAGAAAGAAATAAATGAGGTGGGTTTTTCTAACTTGGAGGTTATTAATAAATGAAAGTTAAATTATTTTCCAAAAAAAGAACTTTACAAAGAAAAATAAGGATAATTTGAATGGAGGTTAGATAAGACCCATTATAACACTGTCACATCGGATGGTCATATCGCCAAATTATTTGATCATTTTCCCAGTTCAGCCTAAACTATTCAGTATTGGTTTAGTCTTCTGGTTCTTAGAAAACTTTAACTGAAAAGACAACCACTTTATCTGCATATTATGAAATACACAANGACTCTTAGCGACCCCATGGACTGCAGCCTACCAGGCTCTTCTGCCCATGGGATTTTCCAGGCAAGAGTATTGGAGTGGGTTGCCATTGCCTTAAGGAAGGTCAAATCCAAGCTGGAAATTCAAATCTATGAGAAAGAAACCATTCTCTTGAGAAATGTAGAAATGAAAATGAAAAGAGTCAGTGGATAGATAAACTTAAATTGCCCCTTTGGCTCACCTGCCTTATAAAAGAGCTCCTTTATACCAGAACAGTATTGCCAAGCATCCCTTCGACAGTCCAATTATTTCCCTACCTTCCTCCCCTGATCCCCAGACATGACTGTGTTCTTAAAGTTGACCCTGACATAAAACTCCTATTAGGCATTTTAAACTCTACCTGTTCTTCAGGGCAATGGAGCTTTCTCAACTAGATTGCAAGCTCCAAAAGGGCAGAACCCTCTCTTCCTTGTTTGCTGACTATCCCAGCCCTTTGTATGGGCTCTCATGGATACTGTGGAAGGAAAGATGGAAGAAAGAGAGAAAGAAACTGTACTAATCCATACTATCTTGACTTTCTTTGAACTCTTGGATTTATTGTCACTACTTAACAGTAGAACTAAGGGCTGCCTATTGCCTTACCTGAGTGTGTTAATATCTTGAAGATAGAGAATTACACTTTAGTATTCAGTCCCTTTCCAGAACCTGATAGCTTTTTAGCAAACACTTGCTGATGAAGGAATGGCCTGTTTAGAGACCTCGTTTATGGACTGTATACAGACAACATTGTCCTGTGTCCGCAGCACTCGATATTGCTGCTCTCTGTTAATAACAATCAGCCTCATAGGCCCGTCCCGGTGACCCTAAAGAACAAACAGCATCCTTGGAGCCATCAGAAGAGAGACAAGCTCCATTCTCCATGCCCCTCCAAAAAAACAATTCACAATGACACCACCCCCTAAAGCTTCAGGCTTAGTATTGGTATTTCCATGGTTACTATTTTTCAGATAGAAACAAAAAGCTTTGATTAGTTTCAGGAACACATGTCCCATCAGCCTCACACTGCAGGTACTGGTTAGGAGTCATGCCTCTTCTGAAACCCCAGTGACCTGAAGATTACATAAATGCTCTACACCTGATTCCTTACCTTTAAAACAGATGGTGGAAGATGACTTAGGCTCTGGCCCTTTTGCTGAAGCAGACCCTTCTTCACTTTGAGCTGTGCTGGAGCCCCTGGGGACCACCCCACACTTGGCCAGGTGATTCAAATAAATTCCCAGCATCACACTCTGCTCTTTGCTCCTCCTGTGGCCTCTGACCACAGATTTCCAATATTTGCTTCTGGTTCCTTGGCTTGGAGATCTGCCTAAACTTCATTCTCAAGAGTATTGGGCTCAGATCCTGTTAATCTCTGGGATTTCCAAGCTGCCTTCACCCCATCCTCTCTCCACTTTCAGGGAACACACACCTTTCGTCAGTCCTAGCCTGTGGGAAATTTCACTCTGGGCCAACTGTTGGACTTGGTCTGCCTCGGGTAGGAGAATATAGATCCGTGTCATTAAAATCCAAAGATTAATCTGCTTGGATTGAAGAAGTAGATGGGCGGAGGGGATCCTGTTCTGTCTTACCTGGCTCCCTGAGACGGGCCTGGCCTCTCCGGACAAATGCACCCAAGAAAAGGCCTGCATATGTCCATTTTCCACCCCTGATTCCTTATGCTGTCTACACGCACCAGGGCATCATGTTCTTTCTTTCTTTTTCGGCCACATTATGCTTACAGGATTTTATTTTCCCAACCAGGGTTTGAACCCAGGGCCCCCGGCAAACAGTGAAAGACCAGAATCCTAACGTGTGGACCGCTAGCGAATTCTTCATGTTCTTTCTTATTCTCCCATATTCAGTCTCACCTCAGTCTTCAAGTTTGTCCCCTGACTGTTTTTGCCTTTAACCTTGCCTTGTTTCTGCCAAAATTCAGGTCTCACCGGCAGCCTCTTGCCTCAGACTTTTGTCTTCTGCTTCCCCTGCTCTCTTATTCCTCCTCGGTCACCCTCGTAGTCACACTCCTTCCACAGGACGCTCCCTGAGGGGAGAGGATCCAGTCAGAGTAGGTGATTTTTCCAAAGATTCCAGGGCTTTCAGAAGCCTAGTTTCAAATGCAGTTAGGAAAGTGTAATTTTCTTAAATCCTTCTATCAACTTAGGAGCTTGAGTGACAGATTGGTCAAAATAGAAGAAAAACTGAAAGGAGAAGAAAAGGGTAGATGATATTATCTGAGCGGTAAGAGAAGAGGGAAGAAGTCTTGCTTCTTCAAGATACTCCTACATTTAAGCTTTCATCAGAAAGCTACCAATCGTGATTTTGATACATAATGTCTTTGTTACAACACTGTAGAAAAAGTGGGTGTGCAGCTCCAGACCGACCTGCACATTAGGTATTGGGGTGTTCAGCATGAATTCTGAGAGGGAGAGGGGAGAATATTCTACGGCTCTTCTCTTCCTTCCAATCTCCTTCCCTTCTGTTACCTGTCAGCCAGGATGACTGCTTTTGGGGAACTGCACAGAGTTTATCACTGTGTCTAAAAATCTCAGAGCAACTGTGGCTGTTCATATAATAGGATGCTGTGGAAAGAACCTCCATAGGTTTCTGGATAACTATCTCTTCATTCTGAATCAACAACAGCATGCTGGAGTCAGCACCTAAAATGAAGTCGGATCCTTTTGTTTGCTGTCAAGGATCCATCTCTTATGTTGGTGCCAAATAGGTCTTTGTCCACAGGGAGACCACATGGATTANTCAGTTCAATAGCTCAGCTGTGTCTGACTCTTTGTGACCCCATGGACCACAGCACGCCAGGCCTCTCTGCCCGTCACCAACTCCCGGAATCTACTCAGACTCATGTCCATTGAGTCTGTGATGCCATCCAACCATCTCATCCTCTGTCGTCCCCTTATCCTGCCTTCAATGTTTCCCAGCATCAGAGTCTTTTCAAATGAGTCAGCTCTTCGCATCAGGTGGCCAAAGTATTGGAGTTTCAGNCTACCGACCAAGGAGCTGAAACCAGCCGAGACAATTGCTCAGTAGAAGCAGACCGTGTGCAGGAAGCTCCTTCCTGTTTTCTCCTTCGCTGCCTGGAGCAGTTCGGCCAGACGACTTTGCGGGTCTTCTGCCTGCTGCAGACCCTGGCAGAGCTCACAGATGACGGAGGCTCCAAGGCTGGCTGCCTCCAGGGTGTCGTCTATGTCCACGTTGACGACCGGCACAGGCTGCCAGGTCTCCTGGTCCCTGGCGCACAGGTCGGCCACCACCCGGTGATAGGCCCTCTGCCCACAGGTGAAGATGACGTCAAAGGGATCTGGGCACTCTTGAAACCTTTCCGGGCCAGGCTTGATTCTCCCATTCCTCCTCAGGATGCGCAGGACTCCACTCCTTTGGTAGTGCTTTCGGTCTGTAGAGGAGAGGTCGCTGTGCATCTTCTGGTAGGGTGTGGAGAAGTCGTAGCGCACGGGGGGCTTGCCTGGCCCTCCTGGGAGCCTCACGTGGGACCCGGCTCCAAAAGACCTGACATGGAAGCCGTGCTTCCTGAGGAGGCGGTGGGCTTCCATGCTCCTGTTGACGTTGCTCATGCAGACCACAGCCACCCTGAGCGGGGAGGAGGGCATGGCGGCAGCCTCTCGGGACTCCAGCTGGACAGGAGGACTTCAGGGTCTGAGGGGGGACTCTGAATGCCAGGCAGATGACCGGCTGCGTCCCCTTTTGTGATGAGCATTTGAATCAGAGAAGAGAGAAGTCCTTCACATGGAGGCATGGGCCCAAGGTGGGCGGAGACCTCTTGATTGGATATTGGCTTAACTCTTAAGTGATTGGATGTAAATAGTGGGCCCAACGGGGTGACCGGAACAACCTGGTGATCCAGTCACCAAACTCGACTGCCAGGAGGTGCCCATCCGGTTCCCTGGCTACCCGGGAGTCCTTTGCCAGGTACAGTTCACTCTGCACACGCCTGTGTGTATGAGGCTAAGGTTGCCAAGTCGTTTCAGTGGTGTCCGACTCTGTGCGACCCCATGGACAGCAGCCCACCTGGCTCCTCTATCCACGGGATTCTCCGGGCAAGAATACTGAAGTGGGTTGCCATTTCCTGCTCCAGAGGCTGAGATTGGTATTAGACAAAACAACCACATGACTCCTCGGCTTCTCACTTGCCCCTCCAGCCTCCTGAAGACATGCAAAGGGAAAAGGTCATTGAAATCCCCAGGTTTTCTAATCCAATGTACAATCAATCACACTGGTTGCCCCAAAGATTTTCACATTAGAACTCATACTCCAGGAGTGCACTTCTGTCAAATCCTAGGAAGACATTCACGATTCTCCCAGTCAATGAGCAAAAGGATTCACCAGTGGCAAAAGCAACCTCTGGAAATCACGCCTGCCTGCTCTCATTGGGTTCCGCCAGTTGAAGGATCACCACATTTTTTCCATTGCCTTTTCTTCATTTCATCAGGACTCTCCAGGGATCCAGGCCGACTCTGCCTCCCTTGTCTCCAGAAGCGGCTGGGTCTGAGCACTCCATAGTCAGAACAGAAGGCGTCTCACTACCTTTCTCCACTTGCCTCGTTGCCAAAGCAACTGATACACAGTTCAAACCTGGGATCGGGACACTGACCGCTAACTAGACTCAGTGCCGTCACTCCAAAATGTCAGGGGACGTGGGGGCAAAGATCTCTTCCTAGAGCCACGGACTGAATGTTCCAATCAATCTATCCATTTGGAGTGTGGTGATTCTAATATTGCAAAGAGTCCTACATCAGTAAACACCCGAAGTGTGCTCCAAGTGTAACCCGCCCACCTCCCCAAGCATGAGCATGGACAGAATGTCAGCTTCTTTAACTTGAGAAGTGGGCCTCTGACCCCCGAATCCCTCGCAGTGGAGTGCAGACTTCTGGAGTGCTCTTGTCTGTGGCATTGCTTTGTCTCGAACAACAAGACACCTAGGGCTCAGTTGCTTCGATGCCTCCCCTACCACAAATGAGAAGACACCCTTTCTTTAAACTAAATAATTTTACTTTGTTTCAAATACATAGGCTATTTGATCTAACAGATCATGCTGGAATTTTAGCCACACATGAGCTACCCTGAGTTTCTAATGAAGCAGGCATTCGTCAAAGACATACAACCTAAAAGCAAAACTATTTCCAATTACATATCGCTTCCACTCAACGTATCCCCATCCCACTTAAGAAAAAACAAGCCATCCTATCGACACACCACGCCAAAAGGACAAAAGGACATTAGCATGCATACAGATCAATCAAAGAGACACTGTTCCTTTTTCTCAGCATTTCCTTCAATGCCTTGTTTGTCCCGGGCTCGGTCATCAGCCTTGATTGTCCATCCAGAAAAGAGAGTCCTCGAGATTAACCTCCTTGCACAACCCTGTGAGCACGGAGTTCTCCCTTCCAGGTCCAGTTCCACACCATCGTTCCCCACACTGGAAGGGCTGGCATGTCTACCGGTGTTGCAAGTTCCCCAAGCCGAGTGATGCGATGCTCTCCTCCTCCACCTCCTTCGCTGGGTGGGGTGTACCTGGCAACAATTCATACACAGAAGGCCTTTAGCAGAAACGGCTCTGAAGAAGCCTCTCCCAGAAAATACCCGGCACATCAAGGGTTCGGGCACAAGTTCTTACCGACCAAGGAGCTGAAACCAGCCGAGACAATTGCTCAGTAGAAGCAGACCGTGTGCAGGAAGCTCCTTCCTGTTTTCTCCTTCGCTGCCTGGAGCAGTTCGGCCAGACGACTTTGCGTGTCTTCTGCCTGCTGCAGACCCTGGCAGAGCTCACAGATGACGGAGGCTCCAAGGCTGGCTGCCTCCAGGGTGTCGTCTATGTCCACGTTGACGACCGGCACAGGCTGCCAGGTCTCCTGGTCCCTGGCGCACAGGTCGGCCACCACCCGGTGATAGGCCCTCTGCCCACAGGTGAAGATGACGTCAAAGGGATCTGGGCACTCTTGAAACCTTTCCGGGCCAGGCTTGATTCTCCCATTCCTCCTCAGGATGCGCAGGACTCCACTCCTTTGGTAGTGCTTTCGGTCTGTAGAGGAGAGGTCGCTGTGCATCTTCTGGTAGGGTGTGGAGAAGTCGTAGCGCACGGGGGGCTTGCCTGGCCCTCCTGGGAGCCTCACGTGGGACCCGGCTCCAAAAGACCTGACATGGAAGCCGTGCTTCCTGAGGAGGCGGTGGGCTTCCATGCTCCTGTTGACGTTGCTCATGCAGACCACAGCCACCCTGAGCGGGGAGGAGGGCATGGCGGCAGCCTCTCGGGACTCCAGCTGGACAGGAGGACTTCAGGGTCTGAGGGGGACTCTGAAGGCCAGGGAGATGACCGGCTGGGTCCCCTTTAGTGATGAGCATTTGAATCAGAGAAGAGAGAAGTCCTTCACATGGAGGCCTGGGCCCAAGGTGGGCGGAGACCTCTTGATTGGATCTTGGCTTAACTCTTGAGTGATTGGATGTAGATAGTGGGCCCAACGTGGTGACCAGAACAACCCAGTGATCCAGTCACCCAACTCGACTGCCAGGAGGTGCCCATCCGGCTCCCTTGCCACCTGGGAATCCTTTGCCAGGTACAGTTATCCCTGTGCGTGCCTGTGTATTTGAGGCTTAGTTTGGTAATTCAATTTCCTGAACGTCTGCTTTCCACCCTGTGGTCAGGTGCCTGGGTAGATGTGTTTTGTAGTCTCTACTTCACCCTCTGGGTCACATTTGCAAGGGGCTCCTAAGCATATTAGACTTTTCCAGACTACTTTCAACTTTGTCATCATTCTCTCTAGTGACATTAGAACATACATGTGTAAAATGTATGTTTGAAATTTTCAAAATTACATTGATTCATTATACATATAATTGCAATAGTTTTTTCATATTTATTTCCCTCAGTTGATAATCTAGAATGTAATTTTGTTAAATTATAGGGGAAACACACAATTTTGACCATTAATAGTAAAAAGGTTCACCAGTTTACAAAGCAATTCTTTGGAAAACATCCCTCCTGTTAGTGCTGCAGGAGTTTCAAGAATACACACATCCTGCATTTGATTTTCTTGAATTCATGATGTTTCTCCCAGGACTCAAGGCACCTTCATGGCTTTCCCATGTTTTCAAGTACAGCTCTGTCCAAACACTCTACATTGAAATATAGTAATTTTAAATTCCATTTCTTTTGTCAATTTGCAGAGTTGACATACCAAGAATATAGACCTAAAGATTAGGAAGCATACATGAAACAATAAGGAGAATCAGTCTTATTCCTTCAAAATGTTTCAGGAGAGGCATCCATTTAGAAACTCACAGCTTTTATGGCTCTGTGCCTCTGTCAATTGTAGTGATTGTCACATTGAAGGAGTCCTACCTTAGTGAACACACTTGATCTTCTCCAAGTACGAATCCCAAAGCCAGGACATTAACATTGACACAGAATGTGGGGTAAGGTAAGTTTGGACCCCAGGCCACCAAATTGGGAAATCTGGAGTGGAGCCCAGAGATCTGGGATATACAAAGCCCTTCAGATGATTGCAACATACACCACAGTTTGAGAGCAACTGACTCAAAGCAGGAGTTTCTGAGCCTCGATTGGAACTTGGAAACTGGGAGAATTTGTTCAAAGCAGGGCATCAAGAATACAAGGGAAGCAGGACATTCAAAAGAGAAAACTCCTGTCAAAAAAACACCAGGCATAAATGAAAAGGTAGTCAGAAGCTACATACAGCATGAAATTTTATTAGAGTAGTGGCCCAAACCTGAAGGCGTCTAACAAACATTGTATAGCAAGATCTTGGGCTCAAAGTGAAACAGAACAGGACCCTATGGTCTTTCCCCACTATGTCCTTTGCCTGCCTTTGTCTGTGAAAAAATTAGCTAAAGAATAAGCTTAATCAGTGAAGCAAGAGAATGCAGAAATAAAGGATAACAGTCCATCTAACAAGACTAAATAATAATAGTTGAATCATTAAGTATCAAAACATCTACTTCTGCTTCATTAACTACAGCAAATCCTTTGACTGTGTGGATCACAACAAACTGTGGAAAACTACTAAAGAGATGGGAATACCAGACCACCTGCTGCCTCCTGAGAAACCTGTATGCAGGTCAAGAAGCAACAGTTAGAGCCAGACATGGAACAACAGTCTGGTTCCAAATTGGGAAAGGAGTATGTCAAGCCTGTATAGTGTCACCTTCTTATTTAGCTTCTATGAAGAGTACATCATGCAAAATGCCAAACTGGATGAAACACAAGCTAGAATCAAGATTGCCTGGAGAAATACTAATACCCTCAGATATGCAGATGACATCACCCTTACGGCAAAAAGCAAAGAGGAATTAAAAAGCCTCTTGATGAAGGTGAAAGAGGAGAGTGGAAAAGCTGGCTTAAAACTTAATATTCAAAAAACTATGATCATGGCATCTGGTTCCATCACTCCATGGCAAACAGATGGGGAAACAATGGAAACAGTGACAGCCTTTATTTTCTTGGGCTCCAAAATCACTGCAGATGCTCCAAAATCACAGCCATGAAATTAAAAGATGCTTACTCCTTGGAAGAAAAGTTATGACCAACTTAGACAGCATATCAAAAAGCAGAGACACTTTGCCAACAAAGGTTGTCTACTCAAAGTTATGTTTTTTTCAATAGTCATGAATGGATGTGAGAGTTGAACTATAAAGAAATCTGAGCACCAACGAAGTGATGCTTTTGAACTGTGGTGTTGGAGAAGACTCTTGAGAGTCCCTTGGACTGCAAGGAGATACAACCAGTCCATTCTAAAGGAAATCAGTCCTGAACAGGACTGATGCTGAAGCTGAAACTCCAATACTTTGGCCACCTGATGCGAAGACTGACTCATTTGAAAAGACCCTGATGCTGAGAAAGATCGAGGGCAGGAGAAGAAGGGGACAACAGAGGATGAGATGGTTGGATGGCATCACCAACTCAATGAACATGGGTTTGGGTGGACTCCGGGAGTTGGTGATAGACAGAGAGGCCTGGCGTGCTGCGGTTCATGGGGTCACAAAGAGTCGGACACAACTGAGCAACTGAACTGAACTGAACTTTGAGAAAATACACAGGAATTCATGATATATGTCTTCCTTTGGAGCTCTGAAAAATCTACTTCAAAGCTTTGAAAGCCCAGGTTTTCAACTTTAACGGTAATTTCTTGTTCAACCTCCTAAGTTGAAGGACAGTCAGAGAGTTGAAAGAGAAGCTCTCATGTTAAGATGTCACCCAGTATAGAGTTGGAATATTGCAGTGAGTAGAAATACAAGAAACTCAATATTTTTATGCAGTAAAAACATTTCCCTGCTTGTTTGAGGCCCCAAATGAAGAATTTCTGAAACAACATAGATATACCAATGGATACACCAACATACCAACATGTAACTTTTTTTTTCTAATTTTGCCTTCCACATTAAACACTGTCATTTTGTACAATGAATTAATCTAAATTGACCACAAATATTCAGAATTATTTTTTCTATCAGCTTTCTCCTCAGCTTCTGAGTTCCAAACGCTCTTATCACTGAAAAGGTCCTTGAGACACTGAAGTGGGTTCTAGCCCATAGTTCAGATTTTAACCTCAGAAATAAGCCCAGATCTAGCTGGAAGACAGTCTTGGGGTAAAATAATGAGGACCAGTAGCCACTGTATGTTACTGTTCATGGTCCCCAAGATCTGAATGATAAGTGGCCACCTGAGAAAACAACGTCTTTGGGCATGGAAAGGCTTGGGTTTCCTCTACCTGAATCTATATTTCCCAAAGGGAAAAGGGGAGGGGAGTATAAATTAAGAGTATGGGATTAACAGATACAAACTACTATACAGAATGTAGATAAGCCACAAAAATTTACTATATGCTTGAGGGAACTATATTCAATAACTTGAAATAGCCCAAAACAGAAAATAATCTGGAAACATGTATATGTATGTATACAACTGCACCACTTTGCTGTACACCTGAAAACTTACACAATATTGTAAATCAACCAGACTTCAGGGTTTTTTTGTTTTTTCTTTTTTAGGAATAAACTTTCATTTTATTATTTTTTTAATTTTGTAATTTAAATTTATTTATTTTAAATAGAGGCTAATTACTTTACAATATTGTATTGGTTTTGCAGTACATCAACATGAATCCGCCATGGGTGTACACATGTTCCCCATCCTGAACCCCACTCCCACCTCCCTCCCCGTACCATCTCTTTTTCTTTTAAAGCTGTTTTTTCCTATAGCCAGTAAGTTTTGAATGTTATAAGTGTCTTTATTATTACTTTTTTTTTCCATTTTTTTTAAAGTCTATTCTGGAAAAAGTACATTGCCCTCCAAGTTCTTATGTCTTTCTGTAATTACCCCTACAAAAAAAATCCATATTCTCCAGACACTTTTTTTATGTGAAGTCAGTGGACACTCTCTTGTATTAGTATTTCTGTGGCCAAATAGTTTATGTCCAAATTACTTTAAGAACACAGGCCGCAGTTTATGCCTCATGTACTTTGGGGCATCAGTGAACTGAAATTTTTTAAAGCTACACTTGTTCATGTGAATTCTTTGAATTTCTTACAGAAAGTTTTGTAGTGCAGTTGTTTGACTTTTCACAGCTAATAGTTGATTCAAGAAAAGGGTCCAATTTTCTTTTTTTGGATGTTGATATCCAGCCTTCCCAAATCTATTGAAGAGAGACTATCCTTTCCCCATTGTGTGTTCTTGGCACGCTTGTTAAAGATGAGTACCTGCCAGTGCCATACTGTAGCTTTGCTATATATCTTGAAATCAGGAAGTGTTATGTCTCCAGTTGTGTTCTTGTCACTCATTATTGTTTAACTATTCAGGTTTTTCAGGTTTCATATGAATTTTAGGATTATTTTTCTATTTCTATTTAAAATGGCTATGGAAAAATCTCAAACAAATAACCTAATAATACATCTAATTCAAGTAGGGAACAATAACAAATAGAACCTACAGTTATCAGAAGGAAAGAAATCATAAAGATCAGAAGCAAAATACATGAAATAGAAATGTAAAAGAAACAATAGAAAAAAATCAATAAACTTAAAGATAGTTCTTTGAGAAAATAAATAAAACTGATGAATCTTTAGCCAGATCCATCAAGAGAAAAAGGAGGAGAGGGCTCAAATCAATAAGAGTGGAAAATAAAAGTGAGGAAGTTACGATCGACATCACAGAAATACAAAGAAGCATAAGAGACTACTACAAACCACTAAATGCCAATAAAATGGACAACCTAGAACAAATGGACACATTCTTAAAAAGGCACACTCTCCCAAGACTGAACCAGGAAGAAATAGAAAGTAAGAACAGACCGATTATAAGTACTACGACTGAGTCTGCAATTTAAAAATTCCCAACAAACAGAAGTCCAGGACCAGAAGGATTCACAGGCAAATTCTATCAAACATTTAAATAAGAGTTAGCACCTATTCTTCTCAAACTATTCCAAAAAATTGCAGAGGAAGAAACACTTCCAGACTCAGTCTACAAGGCCACCATCACCCCAATGCCAAAACCAGACAAAGATATCATAAAAAAAAAGAAAATTACAGGCCAATATCACTGATGAACATAAATGCAAAAATTCTCAACAAAATACTATCAAATCAGTCAATCCAGCAAAACATTAAAAGAATCATACACCATTATCAAGTAGAACTTATCCCAGGGATAAACATAGGCAGAAGACTCTGTGACATAAATCACAGCAATATCTTTTTGAATCCATCTCCTAGAGTAATGAAAATGAAAGCAAAAATAAACAAATGGGACCTAACTAAGCTCAAAACCTTCTTCACAGCAAAGAAAACCATAAATAAAACAAAAAGACAACCCACACAATGGGAGAAGATATTTGCAAATGAAGTTAACCACAAGGGATTAACCTCTAAAACATAAAAACAGCTCATACAGCTCAACATGGAAAAAAAAATCAAAAAATGGACAAAAGATCTAAATAAACATTTCTCCAAAGAAGACATACAGATGACCCCAAAGCACATGAAAAGATGTTCAATATTGCTGATCATTAGAGAAATGTAAATCAAAACTACAATGAGGTATCACCTTACATCAGTCAGAATGACCTTCCTCAAAAAGTCTACAAACAGTAAATGCTGGAAAGAGTGTGGAGAAAAGGGAACCCTCCTACACTGTTGGCAGTAATGTAAATTGGTATGGCCACCATAGAGAACAGTATGGAGATTCCTAAAGAAACTAAGAATAGAGCGACGACATGATCCAGCCATCCCACTCCTGTGCATATATCCAGAGAAAACCACAATCTGAAAAGATACATGCACCCCAGTGTTTATTGCAGTACTGTTTACAATAGTCAAGACATGGAAGCAACCTAAGTGTCCATCAACAGACGACTGGATAAAGAAGATGTGGGACATATATACCGTGGAATATTACTCAGACATAAAAAGATGAAATAATGTCATTTGCAACAACATGAATGGACCTAGAGATTATGGTATAAGTGAAGTAAGTCAAAGACAAATATCACATAATATTGCTTATATATGGAATCTAAAAAAGAAATAGAAATAAATTTGTTTGAAAAACTGACATAGATTCACAGACATAGAAAACAAACATGATTACAAAGGGGGGAAGGAATTAATGAGAAATTTGGGGTTAAAATATACAAAGTGCTATATATAAAACAGATAATCAATAAGGACCTTCTATATAGCACAGGAAAATATACTCAATATCTTGTAATCACCTATAAAGGAAGAGACTGTTTTTTTAAAAAAAAAAAAAAGGATGTATATGTTGTTGTTGTTTAGTTGCTAAGTCATGTCTGACTCATTTGCAGGCCCCTTGAACTGTAGACCAACAGGCTCTTCGGTCCATGGCATTTTCCAGGCAAGAATACTGAAGTGGGTTGCCCTTTCCTTCTCCAGGGGATCTTGTCGACCAGGCACTGAACCTGTATCTCTTGCATCTGCAGGCAGATTCTTTACCACTGAGCCACCAGTGAAGCTCAGTATAACTGAGCAAGTTCCTTTCTCTATAGTTTATTTTTTCTAATATGTAATTTTAATGAACATAGTTTCCTACTCCAAGCATCCATATAATCTTTGAATCCTAATATGAAGGGTTACATTTCACAACCAATGCATTTTTTTAATTTAATAAAAAATGTATTACAAGAAAACTTCTTGCAAAAGGATTAATCTGGGAATCAATTTTATGATGACAAAGGAGAGAATATGCATGTATCTAATATAAATAAGAACTTTGTCTCACTCCCACCTCAGTAATGTTATAGTTGTTTTTGTGCCTGCAGGCTCAGTAGTACAGTTGTGTCCGACTCTTTTCAACCCACTGGACTACAGGAGTCTGCCAGGCTCCTCCGTCCATGGGATTCTCTAGGCAAGAATACTAGAGTGGGTTGTCATGCCCTCCTCCATGGGATTATCCCAATCCAGGGGTTGAATATGAGTCTCCTATGGCTCCTACATTACAAGCAGATTCTTTATCACTGAGCCACCAAGGAAGCCCATAGCTGTTTTTATGACTTTTTAAATAACCTGTAACTCTCTGTCACAACAAAGGATAAGTTTTCCCAGAGGACTGAATTTCAAATCTGCTTATGTTACTACCTCTCCTTTTCATATTTTTCATAAAGTGTTGTTTTATTTTGTATTCTCCATCTTGAATTGAATTTTTAACCAAAGATGAGTGTTTGGGGCTCATCAGTTTTTCAGCATCTAGTTGGTGCCTCGAAAGAGAGATGCTTAAAAGGAATAAATATGGGGGCTGTGTGTTGGTCTCCCTCTGCAGCCCCTGAAGCGAATGAGAGCACTCCAGATGCTGGGACGGGCTCCACATGCACCAGGCCCGTTTGGTGAGGCGTGACCGTCACAGCCAAGGCCCTGGCACCAGCGAGCCCAGAAAACGTGTTCTCCAAGCGTGGTCTGTTCTTTCCAGTTTTCCCCCTCTTCAGGGTGCTCTCATGAACAGTCCTTTGAAGATCACACCCCACCACCACCTCCCTTCTGGGACTAGAGGACTTCTTGGCGATTGGTCAATTCTATTGGGGTTGGGGGTGGGCATCATGGGGCTGCAAAAGTTATCAGTGAGAGGCCTTGAGGGGGAGATGAAAGGAGCCCTTCACTGAACTGAAATTTGTACCCCCGACATGATCTTTCAACGAATAGGAAGTTGTTTCACCACATGAGATGGATACAGTTCCTAAATGACATTTATTGAGCTTTTATGACAGTGACTTACATAGGCATCCCTGCAGAGAGCTTGAGAGGCTGAGCTTTGAGGTCACACAGTTTTCTTACAGTATACATTGAGTTTGTTAAAGAAACTATTTGATTTCCACCAGCAACTATTCTAATCACTTTACAAATGTGATTCATTTGATAAAAATTAATTTAGCCCATGCTATGATCAAAACACTGTTCTAGGCATTTGGGAGGCATCCATGGAAACAGGGCATTTTGAAAAAAAATTCTGTCTTTGTGATGCTTATCGTGTTGAGAGGGGAAAGAAACAGTAATAATAAATACAAAAATAAGCAACTTGTGTCAAGTGTTAGAAGACAATAAGAGCTATGGAAATAGAAAAATGTAGAGGGTAAAAAGATTAGGGGTATTAAATAAGGGCCAGAGTCAATATCCTGAGAATATGAGATTCAAGGTAAGACTAGAGGGAAGAGAGAGAGACAGCCAAGTCGATCCAGGGAAACATAGTTTCGGGAAGAAAGACCAGTCATACCAACTGTCTTGGGGAGAAATCACCTCTGAATTACTCAAATACCAACAGGGAGGGGACTTTCCCGGTGGTCCAGTGGTTAAGACCTCCCCCTCCGCTACAGGGAACACAGGTTTGATCCCTGGTCAAGAAGCTAAGATCCCATTTACCTCCTGGCCAAAAAACAAAACATAAAACATAAGCAATGTTGTAAAAAAAAAAAATCAATAAAGACTTCTAAAAAGAGAGAGCAGGGAGGCAGTTGTAGCTGTGAGGCTAAGCAAGGGTGTTATATAATCCTTCTAAATTGCATCTCCAGATCATCCACGGGTGAAACAGTGAAGAGTGCACCCACAGGTTTCATCCCTCACTGGTCAGAGGTTTACTCTCTGGGGCATGAATGTTTTGCATCGCAGCTTGTTTATATACAAGCACCAAGAGCAGTCCTTACATAACCTCAGAAACGCAGAAAGTGAAGAAGTACTTATGGCAGAAAGTGAAGAAGAACTAAAGAGCCTCTTGCTGAAAGTGAAAGAGGAGAGTGAAAAAGTTGGCTTAAAGCTCAGCATTCAGAAAGCTAAGATCATGGCATCTGGTCCCATCACTTCGAGGCAAATAGATGAGGAAACAGTGGAAACAGTGAGAGACTTTATTTCTTTGGGCTCCAAAATCACTGGAGATGGTGACTGCAGCCATGAAATTAAAAGATGTTTGCTCCTTGGAAGGAAAGTTATGACCAACCTAAACAGCATATTCAAAAGCAGAGACATTACTTTGCCAACAAAGGTCTATCTGGTCAAAGCTATGGTTTTTCCAGTCATGCACGGATGTGAGAGTTGGACTGTAAAGAAAGCTGAGTGCTGAAGAATTGATGTTTTTGAACTGTGCTGTTGAAGACTCTTGAGAGTCCCTTTGAGTGCAAGGAGATCCAACCAGTCCATCCTAAAGGAAATCAGTCCTGAATATTCATTGGAAGGACTGATGCTGAAACTGAAACTCCAACACTTTGGCCACCTGATGCAAAGAACTGACTCACTGGAAAAGACCCTGATGCTGGGAAAGATTGAGGGCAGGAGAAGAAGGGGACGACAGAGGATGAGATGGCTGGATGGCATCACCGACTCAATGGACATGAGTTTTAGTAAACTCCAGAAGTTGGTGATGGAGGCCTGGTGTGCTGCAGTCCATGGGGTCACAAAGAGTCGGACACGACTGAGTGACTGAACTGAACTGAACTGTAAGGGCAGTCCAGCAACAGCCTCAACAGGGAGGCCCCCAGGTGGAGCCCGGAGGTTCACAGCACAGGCTGGAGAGGTGCTGTCAGGCTGTGTGAAGATGGACAGAGGTGCTGGCCACAGCAGCCACGGTAAAAGAAGGTGGAAAAAGAAGTGGATGAGCCAGGAGGATCTGAAATGGTGCCTGAAAGATTTGTGGCTCAGTACTCATTCATAAAATTTATACATTCATAAAATTAAATTTCTTGAATAAATGCTAGGTAGGAGGCCTCCTAGCTCTTTTCTATTTCATGTTGTATATTCATTGGCCACTATCAAAGTGATATGTGGGGCTTCCCTGGTGGTCCAGTGGTTAACAATCCACCTGCCAGGGGACTCGGGTTCAATCCCTGGGCTGCGAAGATTCTGCATGCCTCGGGGCAGCTAAGCCTGTGCACCACAAGAAAAGAAGCCACCTCAATGAGAAACTCAGATGGACTGCAGCTAGAGAGTAGCCCCTGCTTGCTGCAACTAGAGGAAGCCCACACACAGCAACAAAGACCCAACACAGCCAAAAAATGAATAAGTACACGAATAATAAAAAATAATATGTGAAAGTATGCTTGGTTTTGAAAAACACACAGAAGTAGAAAAACATATTGAAGTTCCAAAACGAAAAAAGCAAGAAAGAATATTTATGGTGTGTTCACTTTTTATGAAAGATAGAAGGGAGAAGAAAGGAAATGTATCTGCAATCTGCACAAGTGTTAAAAAAAAAAAAAAAAAAACCTTAGGGAGGTAACCCAGAAACTACTGAGATTGATCTTATCCAGGGAGTGGGTAGAAATGGGTGAGAAGAATAAGATGGTAACAACAGGGTAGGAAAGGTGGAGGGGTGACACTTAGTAGAGTTTGTGGTTTTATGCTCTTAGAGTTTATGCAAATGTTTCACATACTCTCATTTTCACTGAATAAAAATCAAGGAGAAAAGGGAGAAACCCTAATGTAGAATACAAATGGAGGCAAGTGAACCTAACTTTATTTACAATGAAAGGGACGAAAAAGTAAGTTTTGAACCAATATGTTGCCTTGAAACCTCCCGGTTCTAACAAATACTGGATTCTATGTAGTAGATTTTGTTTCAACAGCACAATGAGTTAGCAAGTCTGAAACTACATCCTGTATATTCTAGGATTAAGTAAACATGGAAATATATTGTAGATAACTGAAGTCTGAGTTTTCACTGTTAGAGAAAGAAAAGACATAAGTGGGAAGAGAGGAGGTTAAAACGAATCTTAGTTGTTTGATTGGACCTGGAGGTATGGACTCCTCCTTGTTAAGATGGATAGAGAGGAGATACACAGAAAAACAGATAAGATGATTGACCAATGTGGGTAATTGTGTTTCTGTGTGTATATTTAACTATATATTTGTGTATATAGATAGAAAGGGTGAAGTCGCTCAGTCGTGTGCTACTCTGCGACCCCATGGACTGTAGTCTACCAGCCTCCTCCATCCTTCGAATTTTCCAACCAAGAATACTGGAATGGGTTGCCATTTCCTTCTCCAGAATATATAGAGTTTATATATATTAATAGATCACATCACACATATGTAAACGTTCATTTTCTACTAACAAGCAACAGCATTTCTTAGAAAAATAACTTTTCATAGAGCTTGGGCAGAGAAAGTACAAGATAACCCTGGAATAGCTTCAGTCAGTTCAGTTCAGTTCAGTTCAGTCTCTCAGTCATGTCCGACTATTTGCGACCCCATGAATTGCAGCACGCCAGGCCTCCCTGTCCATCACCAACTCCCGGAGTTCACTAAAACTCAAGTCCATCGAATCAGTGATGCCATCCAGCCATCTCATCCACAGTCATCCCCTTCTCCTCCTGCCCCCAATCCCTCCCAGCATCAGAGTCTTTTCCAATGAGTCAACTCTTCACATGAGGTGGCCAAAGTACTGGAGTTTCAGTTTCAGCATCATTCCTTTCAAAGAACACCCAGGACTGATCTTTAGAATGGACTGGTTGGATCTCCTTGCAGTCCAAGGGACTCTCAAGAGTCTTCTC
>SJYV01012344.1:240815-255532 GCA_006410875.1 Neotragus pygmaeus | reverse complement strand
TGGTCCAGTGGTTAAGAATCGGTGCAGGGGATGCAAGTTCACACCCTGGTCAGGAAATGAAGATCCCATGCGCCGTGGGATGACTAAGCCTACGTGCTTGAGAGCCGGCCAGCCACAGCCACTGAGCCCTCTGGAGCCTGTGCTCTGTGACAAGAGACATCCCCACGTCACAGCAGAGTCCACACACCACAACAAAGACCCAGCCAAAACTTAAAAGTTTAAAAAATAAAAAAATAGAAACCTACAAATATCAAAAGCTGGAGAGGGTGTGGAGAAAAGGGAACCCTCCTACACTGTTGGTGGGAATGTAAGTTGGTACAGCCGCTATGGAGAACAGTATGAAGTTTCCTCAAAAAAACTAAAAACAGAGGTACTGTGTGATCCAGCAATCTCACTCCTGGGCATATAGCCAGACAAAACTGTAATTCAAAAAGACACTTGGCCGCAGTGTTCACAGCAGCACTTTTCACAATAGCCAAGACATGGAAGCAACCGAAATGCCCATCAACGGAAGAATGGATGAAGGAGATGTGGTACAGTTTATTACTCAGCCATAAAAAAGAATGAAATAATGCCATTTGCAGCAACATGGATGGAAGCCCCCCCTGACTGTTGTGCCTGCCGCCACCCCCAGACAGGGTCAGGACCCCTCTGCTGTGTTCCTGGCTTACCCACCCGCCTCAGCCTGCCACACCTCCTGGTCTTGAAATTATGGTTTTATTTCACAGAACTGAGCCCCAAAGGTCAGTCTCCTTCACAGCCATAGGCCTAGCCACCAAGGGCGTAGCCCACCAAGCTGAGCACACTGTAGAAGCCCATGTTTAATGTTTGCTGACTTAATTATTGGATTATAGCAAGAAATATAGCTAATATTAATTGAGAACCACTGAGCACTAGGTCCCATTCCAAATATTTTTGCACAGATTCTAGCTCATATAATACAACAGCCATTTGAAGCAAGCCCTGTTGGTTTGCTATTTGAGGAAATGGATACAGAGATGTGTCTGGTGGACATGCACACAGGTTTGAACCCAGTATGTCTGGCTCTGGAGCCTGTAAGCTAAGCCACAATAAACAAGCGAACAGATGAATGCCTGCCTACATACCCTCATGGTTGCCTAGAAGGACAAAAATACTAAAAGCCCTACATGTGCACAGAGGTTTATTGTTATGAAGCCCCCAAAAAGGAAGGAATCCTTGGTTCGCGGCCTGCTCCTCCCAGGCCTTTGTTTCACCATCTGTGAAGTAAGGGTCGTACTTTATGATACCAAGGCTCTTACATGCAGGATGGTGCTTCTCAGAAGGCAGGGAGGAGAGCAAGAAAGGGTGGTCAGGCCAAAAGAAGCCTAGAAACAGCACAGGAGTTTGGTGTGCCCAGCCAGGAGCAGAGGGCAGGCTGGGGGTCAGCAGAGCAGGGAGGAGCCCCACTGCTGCCTCTGTGAACACTCAGGTCAGAGCTGGCTTAATGCAGCTAGGACTGGGGGTCAGAGTCAGGGCCTCCGTCAAATTAAGGGCTATAGGGGCCATTCACAAGTAACCAGCAGTTGAGTTTGCATTATCTCAGCTGTGTCTCACACCAACCCTGTGATTATGACCCCTGAGAACTAAGGGCTAGAGAGGACTGGGTCTTGCCCAGGGTCACCCCGTGGGTGAGCACCCAGACCCCACATGGCCCATCTGTTGATTGATCACTGTGAACTGCAGTAGGCCATGTTCCAGAAATCACTCTGGCTCTTTAAGGAGGAGCTGAGCACGGCCCAGGCAGCAGGCCCTGGGAGAAGAGTTCAGTGAGACAAGTAGCCATTTCCTCTCATTAAAAGTTTGGCCAGACAAGCAGAGTGTGCACCCAGAGGCCAGCGGAGCCCATTGGGGCTCGGGCCACTGCCAGACCCAGCGTCAGGCTCAGGCTGCTGTAATTGGGCCCCAGGTGTCCTGCTGAGCCCTGGTCTCCAGGGCAGCCTCACAGGGCACCGAGGTCCAGCTCATTATGGTCTAATTGTGGCAAATCACTGAGTCAGCCTCAGGGACGTGGAGCCATGAGCTCAGAGCAAGAAAAGTTTGAGGCACTGCAACTTTCTCCCATGTGGCCACAACTTTCTCTGCAGTGGCCCAAACTTTCCCAGCCCTGGGGGCCCTGAGGTCTCTGTTGGTGCCTGGGTTTCTCCAGGATGCCCAGGGCCAGGTGCGCCACTGATCCACGGCCATCACACCAGGGCTGGTGTAACCCTCCCCTCTAGTCTGGTTGCCGGAGACGCCTACTGGCTTCCTGGCACCTCAGCCTGGGGAGGGTTGCCCTAGCTCTGTCCTCCACTAACCCCCCCCTCCTTGCCATCCCAGGACACTTGGTGGGGCAGCAGCCCCGTCCACACCTGAGGATGGGATCTGGGCACCCCCAGAGCTGAGGACCACATCCATGATGGGGAAACACGTCTGGTGGTTAACAGGACCATGGGCCCCCCCATCCCCCAAGGCAGTTCCTGAGGCCCTACCCCCATTTGCCCGTCATTTCTCACATGGCCTCAGAAGGGAGGCAGGAAGGGTGATGTAAAGATGATGACAGCAATGAACAAACATTTACTATTTCTGAGCTAAATGTCTTCTAGGCATCAGTCTCTGTGCCCTTCAGATAAGCCCTTGAGGTGGGAATTATTAATATCATCCCTATTTCACAGATAAGTAAACTGAGACTCAGAGGCTGTAACCTCATGCAAGTTCTCCCTGTATGAGCATTTCAGCTTTGAAGTGAGACTAACTTGGGCTCCAATCGCTGCCACTTAACTAGCTGTGCAAACATACACATTATTTAACGTCTCTGAGACTTTGTTTCTTCATCTGTAAGTCGGGGATGTCATATCTGTTTCATGATATTGTGCGGTTAAACAGAATGTCTATAAACTGCCCATCACAGTCTTGGCCCAGAGTAAACACTCATTAAATGACTGATTACTTGGTGGAATGAAAAAAGCACAGGCTTTGGGACTTCCTTGGTGGCCCAGTGGCTGAGACTCAAAACTCCAAATGCAGGGGGGCCTGATTCAGTCCCTGGACAGGGAAATAGATCCTTCATGCTGCAAGTAAAAAAAGAAAGAAGAAAGAAAGAAGGGGTGGGTAAACACAGGATTTGGAGCCAGCGATGCAAAAAAGTTTTTGCCCCCTTGATCCGTGCCAGGCTCTGTCCCACTGGAGTTGCAGTGTTAGAGGCTCTCCCTGCCCTCCCCAAGCTGGATGAGACCAGGAAACAAGGGTACTGGGAGGGGAGGAGGTCAGAGGTCAGTCTGAGATGTCACTTGGTCTCTCCAAGCCCAGCTTTATCATTTGTTAAATGATACACCTTCTCTGAAGGGTAATCATGAGAGCTAGATGCCAGCCCAAGTTCAGGTCCCAGCTCTGCCGCTTACTGGCTTCATGACCTTTACCTGTTTCCTTCTCTATAAACTGTGAGGGCTAACCACGTAGGGGTTATGAGGATTAGAAAGAAAGTCTTAGCCAATATTTATAGAGTCCGTGCTGTTAGTAAGTGTGCTAAAAAATTTACAGACAATACCTCATTTGATCCTCAGAACATCCTTGTGAGACTTTGCTTGTATACAGCTGCATACTGCACCTAGCCTGTGGGGTGCTCAATAAATATATGTTGAATAAATGAGTGGATGGAGATAGGGTTTTTGGTATTATTATGCCCGTTTTTCAGGAGAGCACACTGAGGCTGAGAGAGAGAGCAAGCAACTTGTCAGGACCACGCAGAGCCAGGTCTCCTGTCCCGGGGTCTTGACCTCAGTGTGTTCTGACAATTCAGGCTCACACTCTGGGGTGGGGCAGCTGTGTGCACCAAGAATGTCCAAGGATGAGGCATCTCTAGCCTGACCAGGCACAGAATGTTCCTTCCCCAGATGCAGACCCTGCAGCACAGGCCTGAAGGCAGGTAGCCTCTGCCTGATGTGGCACTTGGATGCCACCTTGTGGCTGCAACTGGGCAGTGCAGGAGGCCTCATGGTGCGGAGGTATGTCAGCCCTGCCGGCAGAGACCTGTCAGTCCACAGATCCTGAGTGAGGCACCCAGCCCAGACATGGAAGGAGGGAAGGCCCGGCTGTTCCAAAAGCTTCTCTCAGAGACCAAAGGACCCTCACCGCAAAATAACTTGTTTATGGGCAGGCCAGTTGGCTCAGATGGTAATGAATCTGCCGGCAATGTAGGAGACACGGGTTCAATCCCTGGGTCGGGAAGATTGCCTGGAGAAGGAAATGGCTACCCATGCCAGTATTCTTGCCTGGAGAATCCCATGGACAGAGGAGCCGGGACTACTATAGGCCGTAGGTTTGCAAAAGAGTCGGACACAACTGAGCAGCCAACATTTAAACTTTTTCACAGAAATAAGGGCAGGGAGTGCCCATGTGTCCAACAGGGTCCTGTGGCCTCTGACCTTCTGGACCACCAGCCCTAGGTGGCCCCTCACCTGCCCTCACACACGCCACACACACAGGCGCCATATCAGGCCACTTGCCAGCTTTCCCACTGCCATAGCCCAAGGTCTTAGAGTCTGCAGCCTGGTGTCTTAGGACTGGGGTGTTTGGCCCAAAGGACCCTCAGAGTGGAGAGTTCCTACTCTTTCCTTAGGTATATGAGGCCCATAATGTGTAGGTCCTGGCCAGGTGGGCCCAGCACACAGGCCTCCAGGCTGTCTGGCTAGTGGATTCTGTAAGGACCCCTTTCTCCTACAAATCAAACAGCAGAGCAAGTACCGAGATTTGGGCATGTTGTTGTTGCTGCTGAGTCAGTCCCTAAGTTGTGTGCAACTCTTTGCAACCCCATGAATTGTAGCCCAGCAGGCTCCTCGGTCCATGGGATTTCCCAGGCAAGAATACTGGAGTGGGTTACCATTTCCTTCTCCAGGGGATCTTCCCAATCCAGGGATCAAACCCAAGTCTCCTGCATTAGCAGGTGGATTCATTACCACTGCGCCATCTGGGAAGCCCCAGAGATTCGGGCATGCATTTATTCAATCTGAGACCAGCCCTCATGGACTGACAGCCTGTTGAGCACCCCCTTCCCATTTCCCTTTCCTGCAAGAGGTGTGGGCTACCAGCAGCCTGGACCCAGGAAAGGTTTCTCATGGGGCTGGGGACCAGAACCAGACTTGACTTCAAGCCTCAACTCTGCCACTTACTAATACTGAGCCTTCATCAATGGCAAGCTCCCTGAGACTCAGATTCTTCACCTGTAAAATGGGTTTAATGATTACCTCCTGAGAGGGAATTATTTTAAATGAGATATGACATGTAATACCCCAGATGTGGGGCCTGGCCAGGGCAGATATGAGTTGAATGAGCTCCTTTCCCTCAGCACCCACCAGCCAGAGAGAACCTAGAGGAGGCTGAAGCCCTCTAGCCACAACTGATAACAGAAGCCAAAGTCAGAGCCCATGCTTAGACAAATCATCTCACCCTTCAGAATCAGTCACTGGTGCCCTGCCCCCCTCAGGCCCAGGCATTCTTCCTTCGGGCTCAAAGATGGACCCACGGGTAGGTCTGCTGGTAAGAGTGTGCCTGGTACAGGTAACCACCCTGACTAGGACTGCCCCTACCCCTTTCTCTGCCCCCACTCTGTGCTTCAAGACTGCTATTCAAGCCCCTCTCTTTAGCCAAGACAGGGTGAACCCCACAGTGCAGAGACCAGCCTACTTCCTGCAGAGGAGAAGACTTGAAAGCTGCCCCATTGGGACAGGAAGGCCTCTGTCCTGGGCCAAGGCCCACTGTGGAAGGTTTCCCCAGCCCCTTCCCAAGAGGAAGAGCNGAACCCCACAGTGCAGAGACCAGCCTACTTCCTGCAGAGGAGAAGACTTGAAAGCTGCCCCATTGGGACAGGAAGGCCTCTGTCCTGGGCCAAGGCCCACTGTGGAAGGTTTCCCCAGCCCCTTCCCAAGAGGAAGAGCTAAGGGTGGACAGGCCAGGGGCCTTCCTGAAGGAACAGAGAGCCATCTTCAAGACCAGACACAGCAAGACTGGGGGGCCATCTGGCCAAAAGAACAAGAGGAGAGAAACTGGTCTAGTCTGGGTCCTCATCCACCACATGTGAAGAGAAGAACCTACCCCAACAGCCCCAGTACAAAGGGACCCTCCAGCTCCCCAGNAACAAGAGGAGAGAAACTGGTCTAGTCTGGGTCCTCATCCACCACATGTGAAGAGAAGAACCTACCCCAACAGCCCCAGTACAAAGGGACCCTCCAGCTCCCCAGAAACCAGAGAGGGCTCAGGAGCCGGGAGGAGCCAAGGGACCAGCCCCAGGCCCTGTTCTGTTTCCAAGCAGCTGCAAGACTGCTGGCTCCAAGCCTCAGCTCCTCAGGCTGTCAAGTGGTGCCCCCTGCCTCCCAGGTGTGATGGGGAAATCAAATCAATTGAGGAACATGAAAGAGGGTAGGTCTTATGTTAGGTGTCAGCTTACATCACAAAAGTAATAATAATTGATAATAGACAGGAGGAAACTTTTGGAGCCAATGATGTTTATGACATAGATTAAGATGATGGTGTCACAGGTATATATTATACAATCAACTCTTGAACAACACAGGGCTTAGAGACATACACCATCTACACAGTTGAAAATCCACATAAAATTTAAGAGTCAGCCTTCTGTACCCATGAATTCAACCAACTGTGAAACACTGTTGTATTTACTATTGAAGAAAATCCACATATAAGCAGACCTTTGCACTTCAAACCTGTGTAATCCATGGGTCAATTGTACTTATCTGCAGATTCATCTGGTTGAACACATTAAACAGGTACAGCTTTTGATATGTCAATCATACCTCAATAAAGTGTTTCTTTAAAAAGCTTTCCCAATTCTGAGAAATAAGAACAAAGCAGGAGGCATAATCCTCCCAGATTTCAGGAAATATTACAAAGCTACACTAATCAAAGCAGCACAATAGTATTGGCACAACATCAGGTATGCAGATCAATGAAAGAGAATAGAGAGTATAGAAATAAAGCCGCATACCTATGGTCAATTATTCTACAAAGGACATGAGAGTGTATCAATAAAATGGAGAAAGGACAATCTCTTCAGCAAGTGTTGTTGGGAAGGCTGGACAGCCACATCTAAATCAATGAAGTTAGAACACATTCTTTCACCATACACAAAAATAAATTCAAAATGGCTTAAAGCTTTAAAGATAAGACATGATACCATAAAACTCTAGAAGAGAACATAGGCAAAACATTTTATGACATAGATTATACCAATGTTTTCTTAGGTCAGTCTCCCAGGCAAGAGAAATAAAAACAAAAATAAACAAATGGGACCTAATCAAACTTACAAGCTTCTGTACAGAAAAAGAAACCATAAACCAGACAAAAAGACAATCTTGAACTGGGAGAAAATATTTATAAATGATGCCACCAACAAGGGCTTAACTCCAAAATATACAAACAGCTCATACAACTTGATAACAAAAATATAGCCCAATCGAAAAATGAGCAGAAAACCTAAATAAACATCTCTCCAAAGGCATACAGACATTTCTCCAACAGGTACACAAAAAGATGCTCAATATCGCTAATTATTAAAGAAATGCAAATCAAAACTACAATGATGTACCAGCTCATATGGGTCAGAATGGCCATCACTGAGAAGTCCACAAATAACAATGCTGGAGAGGGTGTGGAGAAAGGAGAACCCTCCTATATTGTTATTGAGCATGTAAATTGGTGCAGCCATTACAGAAAAAGCTGTGGATGTTCTTCAAAAAACTAAAAATAGAGAGAGCTACCACCCACTCCCGGGCATATCTGGAGAAAAACATTGCTCAAAAGGATACGTGTAGCCAGTGTTCACGGCAGCACTGTTTACAATAGCCAAGACATGGAAGCAACCTAAATGCCCATTGACAGAGGAATGGATAAAAATGTGGTACGTATATACAATGGAATATTATTCAGCCATTAATTTAAAAGAATTAAATAATGCAATTTGCAGCAACATGGATCAACTTGGATATTATCATATTATCATACTAAGTGGAGTAAGTCAGACACAGATTTGATCCCTGATCCAGGAAGATCCTGAATGCTGCAGAGCAACTAAGGCCCTGACCCACAGCTTAGCGCACGTGCCTCAGCTATTGAGCCCGGCTGCCCTAGAGCTCATGCTCTGCAACAAGAGAAGCCACCTCAGTGAGAAGCCTGTGCACCCCACTAGAGTGCAGCCCCCACTTGCCACAACTAGAGAAAAGCCTGCACAGCAATGAAGACCCAGTACAGCCAAAAACAAATAAACAAATGCAAAAAAAAAATTTTAATAAAATGGATAACCAATAAGGACCTGCTTATAGCACAGGGGAAAGCTGCTCAATATTCTGTAATAACTGAGATGGGAAAAGAATTCAAAAAAGTTGTTATTGTTCAGCCGCTAAGCCGTGAACTCTTTGCAGCCACGTGGACTGCAGCATGCCAGGCTTCCCTGTCCTTCACTGTCTCCTGGAATTTGCTCAAACTCATGTCCTTTGAGTCAGTGAAAAAGAGTAGATACGTGTATATGTACGAGTGAATCACTTTGTTGCACACCTGAAATTAACCCAACATTGTAATCAACTATGCTCCAATATAAAACAGATTTCAACAAAATAAAGTAAAAATTTTCAACTAGAAAATAAATGAATATGTATATGTGTGTATGCATATACCTGAATCACTTTAGTGTAATCAGAAATTAGCACAACACTGTAAATCAACTATACTTCAATAAAATAATTTTTTTAATTTATTTATTTATTTATTTTTAAATTTAACTTTACAATACTCTATTGGGTTTGCCATACAATAAAATAATTTTTTTAAAGCTTTCTAAACTATAATCGCTTGAAGCTTATTAGCAACATCAGAAGTTCGATCTAGGAGGAAAAAGGCCATGAGAGGTCACCCAGTCCAGCGCCCACCTTCCATGGACTGGGAGACAAGCTCATGGGCACGCTGGCTCCTGTGTCGAATCTCAAGCTTCTGGACTTGCTTCTCCACACTGCCTCTACCTCCCATCGGTGCCCGCACGCCAAGGCCCCGGGCACCCATGTGCTGGTGTCACAGTTGGGGTAGGGGAGAAAGACACAGGTTAGAAGTTTCGAGGAGCCCTGCCCAGAGTGGGTAATGCAGCCTAGACAGACTCCTCCCCAAACGTCCCATGTGCAGGATGCTCCCACCATTCAAAGGGAGCCCACTGGAGCCACCAGCAGGCTTTCACAGGCCAGGTGATGGGGCTCCAAGCCTCATGGGAGAGGTATGGGGAACCCTGACCCCCTCCACTAGAAGAGAAATCTGGAGAGGACAGTTTAGGGCTGGGGTGCCGTGGGGGCCCCAAGAAGGTGGGAGGGAGGAAAGACAGTGGACACGTGCTGCAGAGTCCTGGGTGGGAGCTGGGAGGCTACTGGGGGTCCCAGATCAGACTGGCCTTCACAATGGGACTCAGTTTAAGTCCCACGCTTGTGACTCCTCACACTGCAGAAACTCAAAGTAACTAGGGCAAGAGCAGTCAGGGAGGGCGTCCTGCAGCAGGTGGCTCCTGAAGGCCTAGAGCAAGCCCAGACTAGATGGCCGCCCAAGTGACGCTTAGGAAAGGAAGGTCAGGCCCGGCCGAGGGGTGGGCAACAAGGCGCCAGCAGGTTGTCCTCACTGGAGGCCCCAGCCCCTCCAGGAGGGTGGGGGTGAGTGCTTTGAAAGCCGACAGGAAGCCTGGACTTTACCAGGCTGGCAGTCCCAAGCCTCCACAGAGAACCTTGGCCAGGCTAACAAGGCCAGGTCTGCTTTCTCAAATGAGCCTTCTGGCAGCAGTGCTGGAGTGAGACTGGAGGGGATGGTGGAGCTAGGTCAAGCATGAAGCTTAGAGGAGACCTGTGAATAGGCTTCAGGAGTCAGAGCAGAGAGGAGACTGTGGGTGGAATTGGCCAGACTTGGGGTGGAACAGATGAAGGGGAGTGAGAGAGCGGGACAAGCAGGGCAATGTCCTGTAACTGCCCCGGGCTGTGAGGTGGACTTCCTGAGAAAGGAGATGGAAAGGAAGAACCGGCCGGGCACAGGAGGGCGGGGAGCGGTGGGGTCAGGGGAGGTCACGTTGTGCTGCCCCTGGTGTGGCATCCCGGTGACGATGCGCAGGGCCCCCGAGGTGTCCCCGTTCCCTTGGACCCCCACCCCCTGCCCATGCTCTGCAGACACAACATCGCACCTGTCACTCAGTGTTGCCCCCACAGGAGGATGTCCCAGGCTGAGTGGGACCCCAAGTCTGCTCCAGAAAGTCCAGACCTAAGAGGGGGTGTGATGGGAGCTCCCCAGGTGGAAAGGACACTTGAGTGGTACCTCCCCAGCCTGTACTGCTCACCCTGCTCCCCCCACTCCACCCCAGCTCGTCTCTTTTCTAAGCCAAGGTTGGAAGCTCATCTCCAGGAAGCCTCTGTGGCTTAGCCCTGCTCCACACACAGGGCTGAATTCTCACCTTTCTGAGTAGCTGCTCCAGACCAGAAAGGCTCCCTGAGGGCACCCGGCCTCCCCAATCCTGGGTGTCACACACACCCCTCCTTGCTGCACCCCTCTGCACCCAGACCCTGTCCAGGCCAAGGCCACCCTCAATGTTCCTCTCTCGTTCTTTTGAACCCCACATACGGAGGCTGTCATAGGTTGAATGTTGGCCCCCAAAAAGGCCTAAGCCCTAACCCTTGGAACCTATGAACATGACGTTACTTGGGAAAAGCGTCTTTGCAGATGTGATTGGATTAGGAGTCTTCATATGAGATCATCCCAGATTATCCAGGTGGGCCCTGCGAAAACAGAAGACCTTGTGAAGATGAAGGCAGAGCTGGGAGAATAAGCCGAGGAAACACCAGAAAATGGCCCTGCCCACACCTAGGCTTAAGACCTCTGCCCTCCAGAACCAGAGGGGACAGGTTTCCGCTGTTTTAAAGCAGTTTCCAGTTAGCAGCAGTTTGTATGGCAGCCCTCGGACACTAACACCAAGGCTCAAAAACAGCGAGCAAACAGCTCAGACCGGGCCGCGCTGGCCACAGCGTGTGCTGGCCCAGCTCTGCGCCCTGCAGGAGCTGCCAGTCCTGGGGGAGACAGCCTTGCCTGGGCTCCTGCCTCAGGCCTGGGCCCTGCCCCTCAGGAGAGTCATGGACAAATGGGAGAGCCCAGTCAGGGGACAGGAGAGCCCAAGTCGGGGGGCACAGGAGGTCCACTCCTGTGAGGAACCCCTCCTCTTGGCAAACCTCCCACCTGGGCCTGGGGGTGAGCAGGATTTAGAGGGCCCCCACTGCTCTGAGAGCCCCGAGCCCTGACTGCCCCCCACCCTGTGGCCACCTCTGACTGCCCTGCTGCCGGATCCACCCTACAGTGGTGAAACAAGCCCAGGTCGGGGGAGGTGCTCCTGGGCTCCAGACCACACCTCCTTGATTGGCTCCGGCCCTCGCCCCCATGTCTGAGGCTTTGGGATCAACCATGCCCACCATCATCACCATTCCCTCCTCCTCTCTGCCTCTGTGGCCACTTCCAGACCTTGCAGATATGGTTCAAATGTCCCTTCCTGCATGAAGCCTTCCCTGACTGGGCCAGAGCCGTGAGCAGAGATGAGGTGAGGTGGAAAGAGCCATATCTGGGTCAGATGACTCAGCCCAGCATTGCCACAGTTCTGCCGAGTGACCTTGGATAGGTGCCCTCAAGTCTCTGACTCTACATGGTCCCCTTCTAAATGCCGTATAATCTCCTTACTTTAGTAGGCCCTCTTACAGCCTCTTCTACCTTTCTCCCAGAAACATCATCTAAGCACCACCTGTCCTTTAAAAAGCCTACTATGAGCACATAATAGGTGCTCAATACAAGTTGCGCTTCTTCGGACTTTTGACTCCCCATTCTGACATGTAGAGCCTGCTTGCGGGACTGACCAGCATCCTGCATCCACTCCCTGACCTGCTTTGGCAGAGCCTCCCTGGGTCGGGCTGCAGCCTGAGTTTGGGGTGCGAGGACAGAATTCCCCCTGTTTCTGGGGAGTTGTACCTCTTAGCTCCAAAGCAGGGACCATGGGCAGCCCAGATCAATAGATAGGGCCTGGCCTGGATGTCAGGAGACCGGGCTCCAAGCTGGCCCCATGGAGGCCCTCGGACACCAGGGAGTAGTCAGAGGGTACTGCCCATTGGCTGAGCCGGAGCCTGGGCTCCTGGGGAGACGAGTAGGGTACATAGAGTGGCACTGTGGGAGCCGCACTGCTTCTCTCCGCTTCTGCCTGACTGTGCTGGGTGAGTATCACCTCTGGAGGTGGCCCAGGGGGGCTGTGGGGTCTTCACTGGAGGCTCTGACCAGGGAGAGGGCGGCAGGAGTGGAGACAAGCAGGGCTGGCACAAGGAAGGAGGAGAGCTGGGCCTCACACCCCTGGCTGTCATCGCCTATCTCTGGACAATCACACGCCCCAGTGCACACCAACGTCCCCCCTCCCCAGCTCCAGGTCTTCTCAGAAGGAAATTCTTTTCTTTTTCTTATTCCCCCAGAAAATCAGTTGTTTTCTCTTTAATTTATTAATCTATTTTGGGCTGCATGGGGTCTTCGTTGCGGCAGGCGGGATCTTCACTGCGGCATGCAGGTTTCCCTCCAGACATGGCATGTGGGCTCCAGAGCTCAAGGGCTCTGTAGTTCTGGCCTAGGGATCAGTAGTTGCAGTGCACGTGGGCTTAGTTGCCCCTCAGCATATCCCCCACCCCAAAGATCAAACCAGCGTCTTCTGCATCGGAAGGCAGATTCTTAATCACTGGACCATCAGGGAAGTCCCCAGAGGGAACCTTTTTCTAAACCTAGTCTGGAGACCTCCTTTTTGAAACTGAGTCTCAATAGTGGAAAATCAGCCTGAGTTTAATTCATCCTCCCATTTCTACTCTGCCAACTTCTTTTTTCTTATCATTTTTTTCCACAGGACACTCACCAAGCCCAGGTATCTCCCTTGAGGTGTGGTGACTGTGAGAGGCACCTGGGCTTCGGAATTCTAATCCCACCCCCACCAATTCTGGGCTTGATGTCATTAGGTTATTTGTACCCCACTGCCCCCCTCCTCACCAAATTCCAGCTCTCAGGTTAGATGGCCTCTCTTCTGGGGCGCTTTCCCTGTCCCAGAGACTGAGTTAGATATCTCCCTGGGCTCCACAGCTCTCTGCTTCTCCCACTATTGGACTCCAAGCTTCTTGGGCACTGAAACCACATCTAATAAACCCATGAAGCCCCCGTGCCTAACAGAGTGCCTGGTACATGATAAACATCACAAAATATGTTGAATGAAAAAAGGGTTTCTCTCCGTTTCTGCCCGACTGTGCTGGGTGAATATCACCTCTGCCAATTGTAAAAACTGCCTACCAGACACCGTGGCTACTAAATGAGATGAAAATATATGTGAGTACAAAACAGAAAACAGACCATGGTAGGGCCACAGAAATGTGTTCGTTTTTCTTCTGCTCTTTCCTATCAACACAACCTCAAGAAGAAAAATGTTCCTCAGAGTTAACAGAGGACGCAGCTGGGACCAAGGGGGTAACACTACACAAAGAGAGCTTTCAAGCCTGACGACTGGGTGAACCACCACTCATGGCCCCACGGCCTGAGATACAGTAGAAAGCATCTTGATGAGCAGCTGCGCAGGGTGAGGGCGCTCGCAGCAGGGAAGGAGGCGAACAATACGCAAGATGAGCCCTACAGGCTTCTGCTGCGTGTGGCTGGGAATTCATGATTCTTGATGTTTTTTTTAGGTTACAGAGGCCCAGAAAGGGGATGGGAAGAGGGGCCCATCTGCCCAGGACTGGATAGTTAGAGCTTGCTGCCCCCAGGTATTGGGAGGTTGGCAGTTCCCATCTTCTTTTAAGTCCTTTGGATGCAAATAGAAAATCTTCCCTCTCTGATGGCCTTCATTTCTGAGGCTCTAATCCCCACCTTCTGTGTTTTGATGTTAATGAGGCAGTTGCCCAGCAGTGAGTGCATCAGCAGTGAGAATAGGAGCCTCTGTTATGAGATTCAGTCTATGTGGAACCGTATCTCCAGAAGAGGGTATGTTCATGCATCCCAGTGTGTGTCACTGAGTATTTCAGCGAGTCTATATTTGTTTTCATACACACCCTAAAGGATGACAGTTCTTACTCCATTGTGTGATTTGAGATGAGCTACAAGAGCTTTGGAGATGGTGGTGGACAGGGGAGCCTGGCGTGCTGCAGTCCATGGGTTGGCAAAGAGTTGGACATGACTGAGTGACTGAATGGCAACAACATGAGCTGCATGAGTGTGACTCAAAATATCCCTGGTTTACATGCTCATTCTTTGTGTTAGGGTATTTAATCACCCTACTGAAATGCAAATCACCCCTAGGAGTCTATGCTAATGAATTATAAATTCTTTGTGAAATGGGCAAGTCACCAGAAGAATGTAATTTTCCAAGTTTACTTAAGAAGAGATTAAAAACCTGAGTAGATTGATTGCCGTAAAAGAAATCAGAACATGTTACTAAATAACTATCATCCAGAAAAGTCTGTGCCCAAATTGCTTTATTCATGAGATTTTCCCCCCCAAAACTCAAGGAATGAATAATTGCTGTATTATAAAAGCTATTCTAGAAATAGAATTTTTAAAATAAACTGAATCAATTCATCATGAAGCTGGCATAACTGTGATACCAAAACCTCATAAAGAGATAAAGATAGTTCCAAAAAAAAAAA
>SJYV01012344.1:222123-240409 GCA_006410875.1 Neotragus pygmaeus | reverse complement strand
GCCCCAGCCCCTCCAGGAGGGTGGGGGTGAGTGCTTTGAAAGCCGACAGGAAGCCTGGACTTTACCAGGCTGGCAGTCCCAAGCCTCCACAGAGAACCTTGGCCAGGCTAACAAGGCCAGGTCTGCTTTCTCAAATGAGCCTTCTGGCAGCAGTGCTGGAGTGAGACTGGAGGGGATGGTGGAGCTAGGTCAAGCATGAAGCTTAGAGGAGACCTGTGAATAGGCTTCAGGAGTCAGAGCAGAGAGGAGACTGTGGGTGGAATTGGCCAGACTTGGGGTGGAACAGATGAAGGGGAGTGAGAGAGCGGGACAAGCAGGGCAATGTCCTGTAACTGCCCCGGGCTGTGAGGTGGACTTCCTGAGAAAGGAGATGGAAAGGAAGAACCGGCCGGGCACAGGAGGGCGGGGAGCGGTGGGGTCAGGGGAGGTCACGTTGTGCTGCCCCTGGTGTGGCATCCCGGTGACGATGCGCAGGGCCCCCGAGGTGTCCCCGTTCCCTTGGACCCCCACCCCCTGCCCATGCTCTGCAGACACAACATCGCACCTGTCACTCAGTGTTGCCCCCACAGGAGGATGTCCCAGGCTGAGGGGGACCCCAAGTCTGCCCCAGAAAGTCCAGACCTAAGAGGGGGTGTGATGGGAGTTCCCCAGGTGGAAAGGACACTTGAGTGGTACCTCCCCAGCCTGTACTGCTCACCCTGCTGCCCCCACCCCAGCTCGTCTCTTTTCTAAGCCAAGGTTGGAAGCTCATCTCCAGGAAGCCTCTGTGGCTTAGCCCTGCTCCACACACAGGGCTGAATTCTCACCTTTCTGAGTAGCTGCTCCAGACCAGAAAGGCTCCCTGAGGGCACCCGGCCTCCCCAATCCTGGGTGTCACACACACCCCTCCTTGCTGCACCCCTCTGCACCCAGACCCTGTCCAGGCCAAGGCCACCCTCAATGTTCCTCTCTCGTTCTTTTGAACCCCACATACGGAGGCTGTCATAGGTTGAATGTTGGCCCCCAAAAAGGCCTAAGCCCTAACCCTTGGAACCTATGAACATGACGTTACTTGGGAAAAGCGTCTTTGCAGATGTGATTGGATTAGGGGTCTTCATATGAGATCATCCCAGATTATCCAGGTGGGCCCTGCGAAAACAGAAGACCTTGTGAAGATGAAGGCAGAGCTGGGAGAACAAGCCAAGGAAACACCAGAAGATGGCCCTGCCCACACCTAGGCTTAAGACCTCTGCCCTCCAGAACCAGAGGGGACAGGTTTCCGCTGTTTTAAAGCAGTTTCCAGTTAGCAGCAGTTTGTATGGCAGCCCTCGGACACTAACACCAAGGCTCAAAAACAGCGAGCAAACAGCTCAGACCGGGCCGCGCTGGCCACAGCGTGTGCTGGCCCAGCTCTGCGCCCTGCAGGAGCTGCCAGTCCTGGGGGAGACAGACTTGCCTGGGCTCCTGCCTCAGGCCTGGGCCCTGCCCCTCAGGAGAGTCATGGACAAATGGGAGAGCCCAGTCAGGGGACAGGAGAGCCCAAGTCGGGGGGCACAGGAGGTCCACTCCTGTGAGGAACCCCTCCTCTTGGCAAACCTCCCACCTGGGCCTGGGGGTGAGCAGGATTTAGAGGGCCCCCACTGCTCTGAGAGCCCCGAGCCCTGACTGCCCCCCACCCTGTGGCCACCTCTGACTGCCCTGCTGCCGGATCCACCCTACAGTGGTGAAACAAGCCCAGGTCGGGGGAGGTGCTCCTGGGCTCCAGACCACACCTCCTTGATTGGCTCCGGCCCTCGCCCCCATGTCTGAGGCTTTGGGATCAACCATGCCCACCATCATCACCATTCCCTCCTCCTCTCTGCCTCTGTGGCCACTTCCAGACCTTGCAGATATGGTTCAAATGTCCCTTCCTGCATGAAGCCTTCCCTGACTGGGCCAGAGCCGTGAGCAGAGATGAGGTGAGGTGGAAAGAGCCATATCTGGGTCAGATGACTCAGCCCAGCATTGCCACAGTTCTGCCGAGTGACCTTGGATAGGTGCCCTCAAGTCTCTGACTCTACATGGTCCCCTTCTAAATGCCTTATAATCTCCTTACTTTAGTAGGCCCTCTTACAGCCTCTTCTACCTTTCTCCCAGAAACATCATCTAAGCACCACCTGTCCTTTAAAAAGCCTACTATGAGCACATAATAGGTGCTCAATACAAGTTGCGCTTCTTCGGACTTTTGACTCCCCATTCTGACATGTAGAGCCTGCTTGCGGGACTGACCAGCATCCTGCATCCACTCCCTGACCTGCTTTGGCAGAGCCTCCCTGGGTCGGGCTGCAGCCTGAGTTTGGGGTGCGAGGACAGAATTCCCCCTGTTTCTGGGGAGTTGTACCTCTTAGCTCCAAAGCAGGGACCATGGGCAGCCCAGATCAATAGATAGGGCCTGGCCTGGATGTCAGGAGACCGGGCTCCAAGCTGGCCCCATGGAGGCCCTCGGACACCAGGGAGTAGTCAGAGGGTACTGCCCATTGGCTGAGCCGGAGCCTGGGCTCCTGGGGAGAGGAGTAGGGTACATAGAGTGGCACTGAGGGAGCCGCACTGCTTCTCTCCGCTTCTGCCTGACTGTGCTGGGTGAGTATCACCTCTGGAGGTGGCCCAGGGGGGCTGTGGGGTCTTCACTGGAGGCTCTGACCAGGGAGAGGGTGGCAGGAGTGGAGACAAGCAGGGCTGGCACAAGGAAGGAGGACAGCTGGGCCTCACACCCCTGGCTGTCATCGCCTATCTCTGGACAATCACACGCCCCAGTGCACACCAACGTCCCCCCTCCCCAGCTCCAGGTCTTCTCAGAAGGAAATTCTTTTCTTTTTCTTATTCCCCCAGAAAATCAGTTGTTTTCTCTTTAATTTATTAATCTATTTTGGGCTGCATGGGGTCTTCGTTGCGGCAGGCGGGATCTTCACTGCGGCATGCAGGTTTCCCTCCAGACATGGCATGTGGGCTCCAGAGCTCAAGGGCTCTGTAGTTCTGGCCTGAGGATCAGTAGTTGCAGTGCACGTGGGCTTAGTTGCCCCTCAGCATATCCCCCACCCCAAAGATCAAACCAGCGTCTTCTGCATCGGAAGGCAGATTCTTAATCACTGGACCATCAGGGAAGTCCCCAGAGGGAACCTTTTTCTAAACCTAATCTGGAGACCTCCTTTTTGAAACTGAGTCTCAATAGTGGAAAATCAGCCTGAGTTTAATTCATCCTCCCATTTCTACTCTGCCAACTTCTTTTTTCTTATCATTTTTTTCCACAGGACTCTCACCAAGCCCAGGTATCTCCCTTGAGGTGTGGTGACTGTGAGAGGCACCTGGGCTTCGGAATTCTAATCCCACCCCCACCAATTCTGGGCTTGATGTCATTAGGTTATTTACACCCCACTGCCCCCCTCCTCACCAAATTCCAGCTCTCAGGTTAGATGGCCTCTCTTCTGGGGCGCTTTCCCTGTCCCAGAGACTGAGTTAGATATCTCCCTGGGCTCCACAGCTCTCTGCTTCTCCCACTATTGGACTCCAAGCTTCTTGGGCACTGAAACCACATCTAATAAACCCATGAAGCCCCCGTGCCTAACAGAGTGCCTGGTACATGATAAACATCACAAAATATGTTGAATGAAAAAAGGGTTTCTCTCCGTTTCTGCCCGACTGTGCTGGGTGAATATCACCTCTGCCAATTGTAAAAACTGCCTACCAGACACCGTGGCTACTAAATGAGATGAAAATATATGTGAGTACAAAACAGAAAACAGACCATGGTAGGGCCACAGAAATGTGTTCGTTTTTCTTCTGCTCTTTCCTATCAACACAACCTCAAGAAGAAAAATGTTCCTCAGAGTTAACAGAGGACGCAGCTGGGACCAAGGGGGTAACACTACACAAAGAGAGCTTTCAAGCCTGACGACTGGGTGAACCACCACTCATGGCCCCACGGCCTGAGATACAGTAGAAAGCATCTTGATGAGCAGCTGCGCAGGGTGAGGGCGCTCGCAGCAGGGAAGGAGGCGAACAATACGCAAGATGAGCCCTACAGGCTTCTGCTGCGTGTGGCTGGGAATTCATGATTCTTGATGTTTTTTTTAGGTTACAGAGGCCCAGAAAGGGGATGGGAAGAGGGGCCCATCTGCCCAGGACTGGATAGTTAGAGCTTGCTGCCCCCAGGTATTGGGAGGTTGGCAGTTCCCATCTTCTTTTAAGTCCTTTGGATGCAAATAGAAAATCTTCCCTCTCTGATGGCCTTCATTTCTGAGGCTCTAATCCCCACCTTCTGTGTTTTGATGTTAATGAGGCAGTTGCCCAGCAGTGAGTGCATCAGCAGTGAGAATAGGAGCCTCTGTTATGAGATTCAGTCTATGTGGAACCGTATCTCCAGAAGAGGGTATGTTCATGCATCCCAGTGTGTGTCACTGAGTATTTCAGCGAGTCTATATTTGTTTTCATACACACCCTAAAGGATGACAGTTCTTACTCCATTGTGTGATTTGAGATGAGCTACAAGAGCTTTGGAGATGGTGGTGGACAGGAGAGCCTGGCGTGCTGCAGTCCATGGGTTGGCAAAGAGTTGGACATGACTGAGTGACTGAATGGCAACAACATGAGCTGCATGAGTGTGACTCAAAATATCCCTGGTTTACATGCTCATTCTTTGTGTTAGGGTATTTAATCACCCTACTGAAATGCAAATCACCCCTAGGAGTCTATGCTAATGAATTATAAATTCTTTGTGAAATGGGCAAGTCACCAGAAGAATGTAATTTTCCAAGTTTACTTAAGAAGAGATTAAAAACCTGAGTAGATTGATTGCCGTAAAAGAAATCAGAACATGTTACTAAATAACTATCATCCAGAAAAGTCTGTGCCCAAATTGCTTTATTCATGAGATTTTCCCCCCCAAAACTCAAGGAATGAATAATTGCTGTATTATAAAAGCTATTCTAGAAATAGAATTTTTAAAATAAACTGAATCAATTCATCATGAAGCTGGCATAACTGTGATACCAAAACCTCATAAAGAGATAAAGATAGTTCCAAAAAAAAAAACTATAGATCTATTCTAAATAAAATACTAGCAAATTAATTTCAGTAGTATTTAAAAATACAATCACTATGTATTTTATCTGCTTGTCAATGGGTCAAATTTTAAAAGCATTGGCCCATTTTATTGATGCCAAAAAAGCATTTGAAAACATTAAATACAGACTCAATTTTTTTCATTATTAAAAACTAGCAGCAGGAAGATACTTCATTAAGATGAAAATAATACCTATCTCAAACCAATAAGCAACATCATATTTTACATAGAAACAGAAGTTTTAATAAGACTCAATTTTTTTCATTATTAAAAACTAGCAGCAGGAAGATACTTCATTAACATAAAAATAATATCTATCTGAAACCAACAAGCAATATCATATTTAACATAGAAACAGAAGCTTTAATAAAATTGAGGGAAAATAAATACACCTTTTCTTATCATTACTTTTTAACCTTATTCTAGAAGTTCTGGTTTCTGAAATGAGATGTAAAACCAGAAATGAAAGTCCAATTATTATTTTTTTTTAAAGAAAAAAATAATTCTCCCTTGTGCGTGTGTGTCCAGTTGTTCAATCATGCCTGACTCTTTGTGACCCCATGGACTATGCCCACGAGGCTCCTCTGTCCCAGGCAATAATACTGGAGTGGATTGCCGTTTCTTCTCCAGGGGATCTTCCTGACCCAGAGATGGAACCCTCGTCTTTTGTGTCTCTGAATTGGCAGGCCAGTTCCTTACCACTAGCACCACCTGGGAAGCCAAATTCTCCCTTAAATACCCAATAAAATCAACTGAAATGTTTTTAACTAATAAGGGAATTTTTAAAGTAGCAGTATATAAGATAAATGGACAAAATCAGTAAACTTCTATATAAGCTTGTTGAGAATTCAAAAAATACAATAGAAAATTATTATATTCTTAATGATAACAAATTGCAAAATACCTAGGATTTTAACAATAAACTATGGGAGACCCATTCATTATTCAACCAATACTTACTGTCTCCTATATGTCAGGTTTTGTATTAGGTTCCTGGAATATAAACGTGAGTAAAGTGAACAGAATTCCTGCTGTCACAGACCTATACAAATAACAGAAAACTGCTGAGAGACATAAATCAAGACTTGAAGACTTAGAACACCATACTTGATACTAGATGGAAAGACTGAATATTGTCAAGATTATCAGTCCTCTGCAGATTAATTCATAGATTTAATGAAATTCCATTTTTAAAATGCACAATGAGATTTTTTTTAGAAATTGGCAAAATGATTATAAAGGTTGGGAGAATGAAACAAGAATAACAAAAAAATTTAACAAAAGTACTTGTAAAGATAAATTTTATTAGAAATTAAAATAAATGGTGAAGTTATAGTAATCAATAAAATACAGTACTCTTACAACTTAGTAATAAAAGACAACTAAATTTAAAATGAGCAAAGAATTTGAATAGACACTTCTTAAAAAAATACAAATGGCCAATATGCACATGAAAAGATTCTCAACCCCGTCAACTCTCAGAAAAACACAAATCAGGGATTTTCCTTGGTCCAGTAATTAAGACTCTGTGTTTTAAAAGCAAGAGGGGCTGGTTGGATCCCTGGTCAGGCAACTAAGGTCTCACATACTGTACCACAAAGCCAAAACGAAAAGTAAAAGAAAAGCACAAGTCAAAGCCACTGGGATAGCTAGATAATAAAGAGGTAATAAGCATTAGTGAGGATATGGAGTAAACGGAACGCTCATCCATTGTTGGTGTGAATTTAAAATGGTGCAGCTGCCTTGGAAAATAATCTGGCAGTTCCCCGAATGTGGTGGTTCCACAATTCCACTCCTAGGTATTTCCAAGAGAAATGAAAACATATGTTTACACAGAAGCTTGTACATGAGTGTTCAGAGAATTCACAATACCCCAAAATGCAGAGACAGCCCAAATGTTTGTCAGCTGATGAGTGGATCAATAAAATGTGATAATAACCATACTATGGAATATTATTCAGCCATTAAAAAAAGAATGGCATACTGATACATGCTATAGCATGGATGAACCTTAAAAACATTATGCTAAGTGAGAAAAAACAGCCATAAAAGAGCACTTATTGTATTATTCCATTAATATCAATTGTTCAAAATAGGCATATTCACTGACTCAGAAAGAAGATTAGTGATTGGTTACATAGGGCTGAAGGGGTTGGGGAAAAATAGAGGTACCAGGTTTCTATTGGGGTGATGACAATGTTGATTGTGGTAATAGTTGCACAACTCTATGAATTTACTAAAAACTATTGACGTGTACATGTCAATATGCATATGTGAATTATATCTCAACAGAGCTTTATTTTTTAAATAGCATGGTACAATTTTTAAAATTAATAAACAAATTTTAAAAATAGCATGGCATTGGCCCAAGAACAAACAGACTATCACCACCTATAAAGCAACCACTTCACATGTAAGAACTTAATTCAGGATAAAGATTGTAACACAAAGCAGTGTAGGAAATGAAACAAGAACAATTATTTAGCTACCTGGGAGAAAAATATCGAGTTAGATCATGACGTAATGTCACATAGCAAAGTGAATTTCATGTATATAAAAACTTAATTTAAAAAATTAAGCCATGCTTTAAAGAAGAACAAAATACAGTATACCATCTTTTCAATCTTTGAATGAGAATGAGTCTAATAAACCAAGAAAAGAATTCACAAAGAGGTGTCTAGAGATTTAATTTTATAAATTTAAAACTCTTAGTCTTAATATCATAAATAAAATAAAAATACTAACAAGGGTCTTCCCCGGTGGTCCAGTGGCTAAGACTGTACACTCCCAGTGCAGTGGGCCCAGGTTCAATCCCTGGTCAGGAAACAATCCCACATGCCACAACTAAAGACACCATGTGCAGCAACTAAGACCCAGCACAACCTAAATAAATATTTTTAAAACAATACTAACAAGATTTGGAAAATCTGTTTCAGTGGATAAAAAGGGAAACAATGGTTTTAATATTTAAACTGTTAAGAGAATCAATCCCTGGTAGTATATGGACAAGAGTAGAAAATTCACATGTGGGAACTAAATCCCATGTGCCACAACTAAAAGACAGCATGCAAGTTAAAATGAGATAGTATTTTTCAACCATCAAACTATTAAGATAATTTTTTTTACTCAAGGCAATTTAGTACTAGCACCAATGACAAGACTGACAACTTTCTTGGAAATCTCCTTGCACCTTCATAGATGTTCTTATTATATGATACAATAACTCTACATCTAATATCTACCCTGAAGAATTTATTTGAAATGCAAAGATTTATCCACAGATGCATATCTCATTAAATAATGATATTTAGTCTGTCATTTTTTTCTCTAGGGATACTGGAGATTCATGAAAATCAAAACCTAGGAAACCTGGGGCAAGCCCTAGTGGGTGCAGAAACCAGGCCTCTTGCCCCTCTTTCCTCCCCAAAGCCATCCCATTCCCCAAGGAAGATGTCATCATGGACCAACGGCAGCTCCAACCTGTCCTATACCAGCTTCGTCCTGCTGGGCTTCCCAGGGCTGCAGGAGTCCCGAGCCCTCCTGGTGCTGCCCTTCCTCAGCATCTACCTGGTGATCGTCTCTGCCAACGCCCTGGTCATCCACACGGTGGTGGCCCAGAGGAGCCTGCACCAGCCCATGTACCTGCTCATAGCTCTGCTCCTGGCTGTCAACATCTGTGCCGCCACCACCGTGATGCCTGCCATGCTGCTCAGCTTCTCCTCCCGATTCAGCCGCATCTCCCTGGCTCGTTGTCTGTTCCAGATGTTCTGCATCTACTTCCTCATCGTCTTTGACTGCAACATCCTCCTGGTCATGGCCCTGGACCGCTATGTCGCCATCTGCTACCCTCTCCGCTACCCAGAGATAGTGATAGGTCAGTTGCTGACTGGCCTGGTGGGGGCGGCAGCCGCCAGGAGCACTTGCATCGTTGCTCCAGTGGTGGGGCTGGCCTCCAGGGTTCGTTTCTGCCGCTCAGACGTGATCCACCACTTTGCCTGTGAGCACATGGCCCTGATGAAGCTCTCCTGTGGGGATATCTCCCTAAACAAGACTGTGGGGCTCACTGTCCGCATCTTCAACAGAGTCCTGGACATGCTGCTGCTAGGAGCCTCCTACTCCCGCATCATCCATGCTGCCTTTCGAATTTCATCAGGCAGAGCACGTTCAAAGGCCCTGAACACATGTGGCTCCCACCTGCTGGTCATCTTCACTGTCTACTCGTCCACTATGTCCTCATCCATCGTCTACCGTGTGGCCCGCACTGCCTCCCAGGATGTGCACAACCTGCTCAGCGCCTTCTACCTGCTGCTTCCATGTCTGGTCAATCCCATCATCTACGGGGCCAGGACCAAGGACATCAGGCAGCACCTGGCAATCGTCTTCCAACGGGCACAACACCAGGTCTGCAGTGAGAAGCTCCAGCCCCCGCCCTCACATAAGGAGCTGTTTGCCTGACACTCCATGACTTGTAGGCCCTAATCACTTTCACTATCACGTAGGTAAATGTGCAAGTGATCCATCTCTGCTGTATGTTGGCCTTGGCTGTCTACAGTCATCTTTGAGAACCTTCTAGGCATATTCTGAAAACTGGCAATTCATCCAGAGTTCCACAGTAACCAACTTCAAAATAAGCTTCTGTCACTGGTTTCTCAATTTTCTCCCCTTCTTTCTGCATGAGTTTTCATTCATTCATTCATTCATTCATCAGACATCTACTATACATACGTCATGTTAGTCACACACTTGAAAAGAAAGAAAAAAATTGGTTTCTCCCTTGAAAGAGGTCCCAATCTAGCACACTGTAAAGGCATGTAATGGTCAGTAATAGCTTTATAAACAAACTTCTGTGGAAACACAGAGGAAGGGCAATCACTGACATGGAACACTTCATAGAGAAGGTGAATCTGGCTTGTGTTTAAAGGATAAAGTAAGGTGTTTGCTGGAGAGGAAGGAGATGGAAAGAAAAAAGGCACTCTAGGCCAGAGGAACAGCATGGTGAGCCACAGAGTCATGTATAGAGATCAGAAGCTCCACAGAAGCCCCCACAGAGGGAGCACAGGGGTCTGGTGGGAAGTGAGGGTGGGTCAGTGGGTGGATAAGTGGAGGCCAGATGATAAAAGGCCTTATCTGTCATGATAAGGAGTTTGAGTTTTTACTCCAGGCAGCCACTGAAGACTCTGAAGTAGGGAAGTGGCAAGACCACACTTGTGATTCACAGCGGTCACTCTGCAGTCACAGGAGCAGGTGGATTAGAGGGAGACAAGCCTGGAGGCTGTGACTCTAGAGACAATGGTAGCCTGGCCCTGAGTAGAGACACAGGGAAGAAGAGAGGTTGAGAGATGGAAGGGACTTCTAAAGTTTGAGTTCGTGTGTAGGAATCAGGGAGGCAGGAGGGAAACAAGGACAGAATGGCCTCACCAAAGCCAAGGGAGAAGACTGTTTTAAGAAGGTTGGAGTGGTTGGAAGGTTTCAGTCTTCTAATGGGTCAAGGAGAATAAGGATTGACTAAGTAATATTGTGGGAGTTGATGAGCACTTTAACAAGGGCAGTTCTCTTCCTCGGGTCCTGGGCATACTATTGGTGAGCATAATGTGGTTCTTGCTCTCATGGACTTTACCTTTTAGAGGTGGCATAGGCGTTAGTCAATTGATGTTAATGCCTCGGAATGGTGGGGATGGAAATGAACTGCCATGATTCTGAGTGCATCAAGACAGAAGTTTATGGAAGGGAATAGACAGCAGTAGGTGGAAGGGAAAGTGTTCAAGAGGATGTGGGTAAACTTTGCAGAGTAGAAAAAAAATGTAATGCTGAGAGAGGAAAAGACCTAGGTTTAATTCTTGGCTTAGCCACTTACAGGTTGGGAAGACCATGGGACAATCTTGGAATTTTCTCTGAATTTGTTTCCTCGTCTGCAAAATGGAGAGAATAATATTACCTGCCTCACAGGGAGAGGAGAACTAGTTGAGAGAAAATTAAAGGATGATCCTTTAAAAGTGAGACATAGTGGAACAAGAGCAAAGCAGAAAAGTTGGGTCTTAAGAAAAGGAACCCTCTTCTTTGGATGCAGAGAAAAGAAGTAAAGATGTGTACAGAAGTGCAGAGCTGTGCTGTTTCTCTAGAAACACTTAGCAGTCTGGGAACAGCTTTCACCCAGTTGTCATCAGGGTACATCAGGACAGAAGTACCGGAGAGAGAGCCATTGAGCTGCCTACCACCCAATGTGAGAAGGGCAGGGGAGACAGGAGGATTCTAAACAATGGAAGAAAGATGACAGGCCTAGAGGTCATCATGAAATATGAAAGTAGGGACTGTTATGTTATGGGGAAGGAATAAGGCAGTTTGAAAGAGAGCTACTAAAATAGAAGACTTCAGAGGTGGTACATTTATGGTTGATGATCTAGGGTATGATCACATATTTGCAGCCTGGACTGGATAGAGAATATGTCACTGATGTTGAAGAAGGCAAACAACCCTTAAACAAAGATGCTGGATAGATCATTTTCATGAATGATCCATACCATAGTCTGGGCAAATGGCCAGAGTTGAGGAGGAAAGTTAGCCTGAGCCAATGTCCTCTATGAAAATGGGGAAAGGATCTTAAAGTTATGGATAACAATGATGAAGAAGGAAGGGGATGCAAAATTAGGAAAACAATCATTTTAAGCAACATTAGGGAACTACTTTTTTTTAAATTATGTCAAGATATGGCTACCCATATCATCAGCCTTGGAAAGACTGGGCACTTCAGGGCAGGAGACAGGTGTTTCCCAGCACATAGCAAGAGGCCACTGACAGAGCCCAATGCCTCCAGAAAAAGCCAGTGAAAGACAGGCAGGCTGGGAAGAAGATGGAAGCCCCTAGGTAGCAAGAGTGAAAGGAGGCCTAATATGCTCTCATCTTCGCCAGTCCAACCTATATCACAAGTTTTCCACCAGTTCTGTTTCAGAATAACAACGTGTCATGAGTATAGCAGCCATAAGGGGGTGGGGAGTGGCATATTTCTTGATTTTTCTTAGGAAGAACTTGGAGTGGTGAACACATGACAAGAATAGGCAAGCATGTTGGTGTGTTCACGGTGTCCTTGGAAACAGGAGAGTACAGCAGCACAGAAGTCATCCTTCCCAAGCTTGAGTGTGCAAAGAAAGAAGCATATAGAGGGCAGCACCTGGGTGGGTGGGGGAGCTGTGGTCTTTTGACATAGATGAAGGAAGTGAGCTCTTCATCTTGCGGGAGGAAATAGCCTCACCCTCACTGCATTCTTGGTCTAAGGATTCACCAGCTACTAGCACTGTCCTGCTCCACCACTCTCCTTCTCTGCTAGAAACATTCAAGCTTGCAAAGAAGCCCAATAAATGTTTCTTGATTAAATTCAATGACCTTAATCATAGCCCTAGGGAATATATAAGGGAGGCAGAGGGTCACAATTCTCTCTGGTCCAAGGAGGCTACTTCTTTCTGGGTCAGATACTGCTCTGTTCCATGACTGTCCAAACCTTCCAGTATGACCTCAAAATATGACAGAACATGTCCTAATCCTCTCCATCGAGTCCCTCAAGGCCTTGCCTTCACGTTCACTGGTAGCACCTCAAGACATTGTTCAACATGGCAAAGAGTGAGGGTGTAAGAGTCCATGAAACCTAGCTATGCCTGAAGGTTGACCTTCTTGGTCAGCGTGATGAACAAAGAACAAAAGTAGACATACAAAAGAAAATACTAGCATGGAAAGCCCTCTCTGAGCTCTGCTTGCGGCTTCACTCTTCTAAAGGCAAGAAGAAGGTTTCACAGAATTAGAAGACACACACCAAAGCAGTCACTTGGCATTTTATCTCTCTCAGTTCCATCTTTACAGTACCAAATTGCCTAACATCTTCCTGTGTGTTAGTTACTCAGTCATGTCCCACTCCTTGTGACCTCATGGACTGTAGCCTGCCAGGCTCCTCTGTCCATGGAATTCTTCAGGCAAGAATACATTGGAATGACTGATGCTGAGGCTGAAGTTTCAATACTTTGGCCACCTGACGTGAAGAGCTAACTCATTGGAAAAGACCCTGGTGCTGGGAAAGATTGAGGGCAGGAGGAGATAAGGGTGACAGAGGATGAGATGGTTAGATGGCATCACTGACTCAATGGACATGAGTTTGAGCAAATTTCAAGAGATAGTGAAGAACTGGGAAGCTTGGTGTGCTTCAATCTATCAGGTCGCAAAGAGTCGAACACAACTTAGCAACCCTCCATGGGATTTCTCAGGCAAGAATACTGGAGCAGGTTGCCATTTCCTACATTACACTTAATTATTAATTGGAAACATTAAAGAAAGGTACATCTAAATGTTAAAAATCCAAACCATAAAGTTTTATAAGATAAAGAAATATATCATCACAACATTGGAGTAATGGAAGTCTTTCTAAGTAGGACACAAGTACTATACATTTTATAAAAGAAAGAAAAAAGTGATACAAACTTGACTACATAAAGGAAAGAAGTGATAAATTTGACTACATTAATATTTAGATTTTTGGATAATCAAAAGCAGAGCTGCCACTGTTATGTAATACATTATATAGGTGATCTGCACAAAGACATCTGACAGAAGCAAGTGAAAGCTGAAATTCAGCCCACATTACACTTACCAAGCCATCAGAAAAGGAGCATTTTTATAAATTGTACAAAGGTATCCAATGTACTAGACATAGTCTCAATCAAAAGATGGATGCCAGCATCAATTGAAAAAGCAAGCCACAGATTTGGGGAAGATACTTACAATACTTTATCCAACAAAGAACTAGTATCCAGAAAATATAAAGAATAACTACAAATTGGTAAGAAAAAGACAGATAACTTAGTTTATCAGAAGGTAACATAGATAGATAAAAGACTTAACAATCACTTCAGAAAATAAGTATATGAAAAGGTATTTGTCCATGCTGTTTCAGAATTCAAATGTTAGTCATTAATAATTTAAGGCAGAATGAAATGCCTCATTCTAGTGCATGAATTTAAAACAGAAACTAAATGTATGTTGGGCTTCCCTCATAGCTCAGTCCATAAGAAATTTGTTTGCAATGCTGCAATCTGCTTGAGATGCAGGAGACTGGGGTTCAGGTCCTGAGTCTGGAAGATCCTCTGGAGAAGGAAATGGCAACCCACTCCAGTATTCTTCCCTGGAAAATCCCATGGACAGAGGAGCCTGGCTGACTGCAGTCCATGGGGTGGCAAGAGTCAGACATGACTTAGTGACTAAACCGCCACAAATGTATTTTACAGGGTTTTTTTAATGCAAAAAGTAACAATATTTTAGTTAAAGAAACTTGATTTCTTAAGCTAAATTAGAGTTTCCACAGAGATATTGCAAAAGGACAGTGAATGTAGCATGGTAGTTGTATACTCTGTGTGTCATCATTTTCAAAGGCACTGAAATCACACCCAGCTGCATTAGATTGGGCGCAAGATCATTGTTGTAGATTGAGAACTATTTCACATCCACAGCTAGACTTGGACTCTTCCACAGAAGAAGAATAAAAGTAAGCCATGTGTCCTATGTCCTAGAAAATGAAGTACCTCTACAGCCTCCATCTAAAAAACTAGCCATTTGCTATTATATATTCCAACTATTTCCAGTGCGTTTAGTCCCTTCTCCTAATGTAAAAGAACAGTACAAAGTAGGACTAGCCAGTTGGATGCAGCACAGCAGAGCTGTCATGAATACAGGCTTCTGAAGTCAGAGTGAGTACGGGGTTTTTATTTGTTTTTTAATTTAAAAAAAATTAATATAGAGAAATAAGTCAACAAAGCAATATACCGAGAAAAATAATGGACTGAAAAATGTAAATATAAGCTACTTAACTGTCATTCAAAAGCAGGCAGGAGGTCAAGTGTTCAGGATACAAACAGCACAATTTGGAGAGGTCAAGAGTTACTGTGAAGAGTGACATGATTTTCATGGGTCCCAGTTGCTTTTGTATGAATATTGATAACTTCCTAAGTATGATTATAAGACTTAGTGATATGATCTACTACCCAATTCTCTCTAGTCTCACCCACAGTGAGACTCCCACATAAACTGTCAATTATGAGGTAATTCTTTAAGCATCCAGAATACATTCATTATCTTTCTTTGTGTCTCTGGGAATCCTCATGTTCTGTTTCCTCTTTATAATTTTCAGATTAGAAAAACCTTCCCTAATCTAAATCTTTTCTAAATTTCAGATTTTCTCCAACCTGAATCACTACTGTTTATTTTTTTCTTTTATTTTATCTTAATTTTATTTTTGTCTTCACTGGGTCTTTGTTGCTGAGTGTGGGCTTTCAATAGTTGCAGCTAGCAGGGGGCTACTCTCCAGTTGCTGTGTGCAGTCTTCTCATAGCAGTGATCTTTCTTGTTGCAGATCATGTGCTCTAGAGTGTGGATTCGGTAGTTATAATTCATGGGCTTAGTTGCCCATGGTTTGTGGAATCTTCCCAGAGCAGGGATCAAACCCATGTCCCCTACATTGGCAGGTAGATTCCTAACCACTGGACCACCAGGGAAGTCCCACTACTGCTGGGAGCCAGCACGGGAGATCCCACCCATGACAAGGTCATGAGGAGAGGCCTGATGGGCAAGGCAAGTCAGGCCTCAGGGGTTCCCCCTGGAATTTCTTGAGCATCCACCCCCCAAAACCAGAGTCTGCCTGCTTTACTGTGTTATGCTTTCCACCTACTCTTCTGACATTAACAGGGGGCTGCCCCCCCCACCACCTCTTTCTGGAAAAGGTTAATTTAGAGCTTTTAGATAATAAATCTCCTGGGCATGATAAGAGTGTTTCAATCCAAAAACCCCTCTGATGGCTTTCTAGCCTGCCTGCCAGACTCTTACAGCTGCGCACGTGATTGTTTGCAGCCTTCCTACTGCGAGAGGCACAGGAAGTTTAAAAAATCCTAGGAATGTAGGGGTTTCCAAGGAGTCAAAATCATTAGAATAGGATTGATTAAAGGTTTCATTTGTTGAGCCAATACTTGCTGCCAAATTTTAATATCTTTTATTTGTAGATATAGTTGGTATATAGAAAAAACAGATAGTGGACCTGGTATTAGCTACATTAGATCTTTGAGTTAAGTACTTTCTTTGTTATAACCCATTGCACCTTTGTTCTACAGGAATGTAACTTTATTTAGTACTTTGAGGGTGATGCAGAGTAAAGAAAAAACACTTCTAGGGAGAAAGAGTTTTCTGGTTGATAGACATTTATCTAGGAAGAGAGCCATAAAAATGTTAACAGGCCTCTTGGCCAGAAGATAATGTAAACCACCTGAAACCTTTTGTATACGGGAAGGTATGCAAAAAGAAAGCCTGGTCTCAATGAGGGTCAGGACTGCTGCCCCTGCATAACTCTGCATATTCCATTATTTCTTTATGTACAACTTGGGGTATATAAGCTGATTTTGAAAATAAAGTCTTGAGTCTTGCACCAATGCTGGGCTCCGCCATGTCGTTCTTTTCTCCCCTTTTCTGGCTGAATTTCCATCTGGAGCACGGAGGCTCGCCAAGTCCACTTATTTGCCCTGGCTTCTAAGATCCACGCAAGAGGGAGCCCAAGGTGGGGCACCCTCCGCTATTCAAGTGGATGCTGGTAGCCCAACGTAGATGGTGCAAACCTCTTGTCTCAAGGTTTCATTAGTTTTCTGCGTAAAACCAAGTTATTCAGCATCTTTTCTCCACTAATTTTCCTACTACACTATTCTTCCCTAATCTCTTTATATTTCTAATTAAATAGTCCTTTTCCAGACTCCAACTCCATAGCCGCTTCGAATTCCCTGGATCCACCGGGGCTGGACCCCGGCACACTATTGTTTATTTTTACGACATTCTTCAACATTTAGCCCAATGCCACATCAGTGAAGCCCTTCAGCTTAGACTTTAAAGAAGTTAATTGTTTTATCTTAGAGTTCATTGAATCTTTTTTTTTCTTATTCCTGTTGTAATCTAACAAGAACCTCCTCCCCCTGTAATAAGGGACAATTCTATGAGACGTGTAAATGTTTATTTTTGTTGCTCTTCAAGTCAACAGCTACTTATTGAGAGAATTCTAGGTGCAAAATTATTTTAAAGGCTAAAAGCATAGTAGTGGACAAAACTTACTGCCTTTATGGATTTCACACTCAAGTTGTTGCAAATGCGTACATACCAAGGCAAACCAGTACTGACAGAAATTGGGGAATTCTAAAGATCTTGAAAGTGCTGTATAAGGAACCAAAAGATTGGAGTGCAGCTTGACCTGAAGAAATTTCTGGAAAGAATTAATAACTAGGAAAATGACTAAGATTCTCTGTTTTCCTTTGCTCATCTATCCTCTAAGATTGTGATTCATTTTTTTCTACAATCTCTCTCTCTCTCTCTGAAGACTGGATTTTTGGGTGCCCTATACATAACTACCTACATAATACAAAAATTGAATCTCTTTTCTTCATTGTAGGAGAAAGTTTTCTGATTGCACTAGCTTGGTCAATATTTGAATTATGGTTTATCAACTGTGACTGGGGCTAGTGGCATGACTAAATTGCACAAAATGATACAAAATGGCTGTCAAGACTATCATCTCATGAATAAGATTTTTTTTAAGTGGTGATACTTCAGAGCTCAGATCTTTGGATTGACCTCAGAATGTCATTATGGGTATAGGATTTGGGGTATAAGTTTTATGTCTATACTCGCTCCCAGAGAAAAGAAAATAAAAGACAAAAGGTATTTATCTCCAGCCTCTCATATTCAGATGTTCAGCCTAGCACTGTACAACCTCATAATATCTATTCTATAGATATAATAGATTTATGTATGTATTAAAATGATTTCTCCACAGATGGCAGTGGAAACTTATACACTACAATTGAGGTTATATTAATAGATTGGTACAACTACTTTGGAAGACAATTTGCCCAAAATGGAGTACTTGGATGCAATCTCAAAAATGACAGAATGATCTCTGTTCATTTCCAAGGCAAACCATTCAATATCACGGTAATCCAAGTCTATGCCCTGACCAGTAACACTGAAGAAGCCAAAATTGAACAGTTCTATGAAGACCTATAGGACCTCCTGAGCTAACACCCAAAAAAGATGTCCTTTTCATTATAGGGGACTGGAATGCAAAAGTATGAAGTCAAGAAACACCTGGAGTAACAAGCAAATTTGGCCTTGGAGTACAGAATGAAGCAGGCAAAGGCTAATAGAGTT
>SJYV01012344.1:194259-219687 GCA_006410875.1 Neotragus pygmaeus | reverse complement strand
AGCCAGGCTTCAGCAATACGTGAACCGTGAACTTCAAGCTAGTTTTAGAAAAGGCAGAGGAACCAGAGATCAAATTGCCAACATCAGCTGGATCATCAAAAAAGCAAGAGAGTTCCAGAAATACATCTATTTCTGCTTTATTGACTATGCCAAAGCCTTTGACTGTGTGGATCACAATAAACTGTGTAAAATTCTGAAAAGAGATGAGAATACCAGACCACTTGACCTGCCTCTTGAGAAACCTGTATGTAGGTCAGGAAGCAACAGTTAGAACTGGACATGGAACAACAGACTGGTTCCAAATAGGAAAAGGAGTACGTCGAGGCTATATAGGGTCACCCTGCTTATTTAACTTCTATGCAGAGTACATCATGAAAAACGCTGGGCTGAAGAAGCACAAGGTGGAATCAAGATTGTCAGGAGAAATATCAATAACCTCAGATATGCAGATGACACCACCCTTATGGCAGAAAGTGAAGAAGAACTAAAGAGCTTCTTGATGAAAGTGAAAGAGGAGAGTGAAAAAGTTTGCTTAAAGCTCAACATTTAGAGAACTAAGATCATGGCATCTGGTCCCATCACCTCATGGCAAATAGATGCAGAAACAGTGGAAAGAGTGACTGACTTTATTTTTCTGGGCTCCAAAATCACTGCAGACAGTGATTGCAACCATGAAATAAAAGACACATTCCTTGGAAGAAAAGTTATGACCAACCTATATAGCATATTCAAAAGCAGAGACATTACTTTGCCAACAATGTCCATCTAGTCAAGGCTATGGTTTTCCAGTGGTCATGTATGGATGTGAGAATTGGACTACAAAGAAAGCTGAGTGCCAAAGAACTGACGCTTTTGAAATGTCGTGTTGGAGAACACTCTTGAGAGTCCCTTGGACTGCAAGGAGATCCAACCAGTCCATCCTAAAGGAGATCAGTCCTGAGTGTTCATTGGAAGGACTGATGCTGAAGCTGAAACTCCAATATTTTGGCCACCTGATGTGAAGAGCTGTCTCATTTGAAAAGACACTGATGCTGGGAAAGATTGAGGGCACAAGGAGAAGGGGACGACGGAGGATGAGATGGTTGAATGGCATCACCAACTCAATGGACATCAGTTTGGGTGGACTCCGGGAGTTCATGGTGGNGTCTCATTTGAAAAGACACTGATGCTGGGAAAGATTGAGGGCACAAGGAGAAGGGGACGACGGAGGATGAGATGGTTGAATGGCATCACCAACTCAATGGACATCAGTTTGGGTGGACTCCGGGAGTTCATGGTGGACAGGTAGGCCTGGCCTGCTGAGGTTCATGGGCTTGCAAAGAATCAAACACGACTGAGTGACTGAACTGAACTGAACTGAGTAAAATCAAAGATATTTATGCATATCCTTTGACCCAGGAAACCTCCTCAGGCACATGAGCATCAAAATACATATACAAAGCTATTTATACTGGCCTTGACTTCCCTGGTGGCTCAGATGGTAAAGCATCTGTCTACAATGCNAAGATATTTATGCATATCCTTTGACCCAGGAAACCTCCTCAGGCACATGAGCATCAAAATACATATACAAAGCTATTTATACTGGCCTTGACTTCCCTGGTGGCTCAGATGGTAAAGCATCTGTCTACAATGCAGGAGACCCGGGTTCGATCCCTGGGTTAGGAAGATCCCCTGGAAAAGGAAATGGCAATCCACTCCAGTACTATTGCCTAGAAAATCCCATGGTCGGAGGAGCCTTGTAGACTACAGTCCATGGGGTCACAAAGAGTCAGACATGACTGAGAGACTTCACTTTCACTTTCACTTTATCCCTAATTAGGAAAAACCAGAAACAATATAAATGTCCCTCAGCGATGGAGTATATAAATAGGTTATGGTACATTTATACACTGAATGCTAGCAATAAACTATAGTCACATACAGCATTAATGAATTTTTCAAACAAATATTAATTTTTTCTTATTTTTCTAAATCTCCTTAGAACACAATGAACTGTATAAAGCTCAAAATATATGCAAATGTATTGTGAGGTTTATAACTTATGCATAAATAAAGCAAATGACAACAATAACAAACAGTGGAAGAGGGGCGGTGGAAGAATCTTGCTGCAAGGATCTCATACTCTTCATTGAAGTGGCTAATACTATTTGAAAGTAGGCTATGGTAAGTTAAAGATGTGTACTATAAAACCTAAGGCAAACTAAGAGGCACAGCCTGTAAGCCAACAACGAAGATAAAGTGAAATCATGAAAGACTCCAAAAAAGGTAGAAAAAGAGTTTTCCAGTGCTACCACTTTCAAATTCCAGAGGACAAACTGGTGATGCCTCCCTGGAGGAGCCACCCCGGCCTCTGTGAGTCCTGGCTGCTCACAGTACAACCCACACCAAAGTCCTCTCTCACTCAAGCCCCTCAGTCACCCATTCTGGGAAAGTTAATGCCTCATCAATCTCAGTGTGTACGTACATGCTCAGGCACTCATGCACAAGCATATGTGTACATGCACACACACCACACTTTTCACTGTCACCCAAATTTCCCTTCCTGCCTCTGGCTGACCCCCAAATTGCAGGAGCTCCTTCCCCTCAGTGGAGCCCCAGGTCATCCCAGTCGGTCATCCCCAGTCTGTTAGTCCCCTGGGATGGAAGCCTCCCTGAACCCTACTTGTTCTGAGTCTCTAATGGCTCATCTGTAAAGTAAGGGAACCCCTCTACAGACGTGACCACTCTGTGAGAAAAAGCTAGAGCCATGGAAATAAAAATGTTAGTACACCATCATCTCCACACAGCCTCTCTCCCTGGGGTCTTCCTTCAATTTCCTGGGTTTCTCATCGCTTTCTCCGTTGAGTCCCTGGAAACATTTGCCCACTGGGAATCTCATCCTCCACTGGGAATCCCCTGGAGACACAGGTCTACTTGTCCACCCCTCCCCTCAGCTTCACAGAGCAGTGCCTTGGAGTTGGGCACAGACCTCAGGCCTTACCTTTTCAGAGATGGTACCAAAGCCATAGCAAGCCACCACCCAACAGGAGTGTTCTACAGGCTGCCACAGTGAGGTTGGGCTTGAGAAGACAGGGGACTTACGGGGAGTTTGAGGCAGGTAAGCCTGAGATTGGCATTGAACTTCACCACTGGCAAACCTACATCACATCCCAGCTATCATTTAACATCTATTTTACTTTAAGGAAATTAGTTATTGTCTTTGAGCCTCAGTATTAATGTCTGTAAACTGGGTTAATAAATAGTATTCATCTCTTAAGGTTGCTTTGAATATTACAGATACCAAATGGAAAAGCATTTGGAACCATGCCCGGTGTGCCATAAGTACTCAATAACTTTTAACTCATATTATTGTTGCTGAGGCTAAAACTGCTTGGAGCCTGTCCAATGCTATCTCATGTGTGGATGAGAAGGAAGAACTGTGGTACAGACAGAAGAGTCCAAGACCTAGATTTGAGGTCTGGCTCTTCTTGCTAGGTGAGACTAAGCAAATCACTTGGAATCTCTGAGCCTTGATGAGGTTTGTTTTTCATTCATTCACTCATTTATTCGTTCAGCCTCAAAGGGCTACTCTAAGTTAGTCGTACATGAGAATGTTTATTAAAATTCCTTGGGACATTATGTGTTCTTGCAACACAACACTTACTGAGCAGGTCCTCTGCAGTGGGCTCTATGCCGGGCACTGGGACAGAGAGGAGAGAGGAGTAAGACACGGTTGCCCCACCAGCAACACCTTCAGTCTAGGGGGGAGCCTGATCAGCAATGCAGCGATTATTGCATGATAAAGGCATGTCCAGGGCCTTGGCTTCAGGGGTGAGGAGAAAGACTGGAAGCTTGAGGGCTGAATGAAGTTATGGAAGAGTTTATTTTCACCAGACAGATTGAACCCCATATTCAAGGGATATGAAGGGGAGAAGTGGAAGACACCCTGAGGACAAAAGAGAAGAGAGGGACTTCCCTGGAGAGTCAATGGTGAAGACTCCATGCTTACAGTGCAGAGGGCTTGGGTTCAATCCTTGAAAGGGGAACTAAGATCCCACAAGCTGCATGGTGCAGGGGAAAAAAAGAGGGAGTGGGGAGAGAAAAGAGAGACTTCTGTCTTACTGGGAATCTTACTGGGAACAGAGGACGAGAGAAAGATGAGTGCAGTGGGCAGGGGGGAGTTCAAGGAGCTCTTGTCTACAGTGCTAACTCTCACAGTGGAGGAGTCACGCTTCTTTCTGCAGAAAGCACATGATGTCTGGCCTCTTCATCTCAGCCCTCTTACCTGGTCCCTCCCCTGCTACTCAGAACAATAAGCTTTTCAAGGTGACTTAGCTGTGTTGGTCTTTTGCCTCTGTGTGGTGGTTTAGTCCCTAAGTCATGTCTGACTCTTGGACTATAGTCCCCATGGACTATAGCCTGCCAGGCTCCTCTGGCCATGGGATTTTCCAGGCAAGAATACTGGAGTGGGTTGCCATTTCCTTCTCCAGGGGATCTTCNGGTGGTTTAGTCCCTAAGTCATGTCTGACTCTTGGACTATAGTCCCCATGGACTATAGCCTGCCAGGCTCCTCTGGCCATGGGATTTTCCAGGCAAGAATACTGGAGTGGGTTGCCATTTCCTTCTCCAGGGGATCTTCTGGACCAAGGAATCGAAGCCCAATCTCCTGTATCTCAAGCAAATTCCTACATTGCAAACAGATTTTTTACCAGCTGAGCTATGAGGGAAGCCCACAGTTGTGTCTGACTGTTTGCAACCCCATGGACTATACAGGCCTGAGTACTGGAGTGGGTAGCCTTTCCCTTCTCCAGGGGATCTTCCCAACCCAGGGATCGAAGCCAGGTGTCCCACATTGCAGGCAGATTCTTTACCAGCTGAACCACAGGGGAAGCCCAAGAATACTGGAGTGGGTAGCTTATCCCTTCTCCAGCAGATCTTCCCAACTCAGGAATCAATCCAGGGTCTCTTGCGTTGCAGGCAGATTATTTATTGACTGAGCTATTCTTTACCATGAAGCCTCCAAAGCAGCAGAACCTTTCCTCCTCTGGTTTCCAGAATCCCATTTGCTCCTGGCTCTCACTCCATCCCTCTATTCTTTATGTCTCCTTCGCTGACACCAGTTATTCTGTCTGCCCCTCAGAATTCTATCTCATGCCCTGAATAAAATTATCATCCCCAACTCTAGTTTCAATCCTTCATCCGAGCACTCCACACTCATTTTCAGTTGTCGACGACTGGGCATCTCTACATAATATGAGTTTTCACAACATCCAAATGTGTGTATTGACTGTACCTCCCAACACCCCAACCCTGTTGCTCTTTCCTCAGGTTTTAGCAGCTTCAATGTAGTCACCACAGCCAAAACAAAAAGAAACCTTATAATTATTATTGATTCCTCTGTCTCTCTCCACTTCCAGTTGCTTCTTAAGTCTGATTGATCTGTCTCTAGAAACATCTCTTTATCTCCTTTAAGACCTTCATTAGACAGTAAACTGATCTCCTCATCTTTCAGTCTTTTTCATCCCTCCTGCCCCTCCTTGAAGATGTTGTTATTCTATCTTTCCTCTCCTGGAAGGTTTGGGACCCAGTGTCAAAGAAGCTCTTTCATTAGTTTACTTAAGTAATCTTAAGATAGAAAACAGAAGAGCGAAGTACAGTTCACATGATGGAGATAGACCACCCTTGTAAAAGGGTTGTGGGCAGCCCGTGCCAGCTTTTTCTCCCACTCAAGGGACCACCCTGGGGCCTTTGGGAAGAAGGAGCACAGGTCCCTGAACGTCTTCTTGGCCACTGCTCCTCCAGGTTGCATTTTCCCCCTCACCCCTTTATTCTACACAGGTCACTTCTCACCTCCTTCGCTCTCAGATCCTCAATTCCACCCCACTGGACCATCTTCAACAGAACTCCCCTAAGGATTTTTACCGCCTCCCCCAAGGGTTATCTGGCCCAACCGCTTCCCAAAATCTGAATCATTCTGTCTAAAACAATGCTCTAAGAGTTCCAGAAACACATTCCAGGGTGGGCCCTGGAATTCCAAATCCAATTCCTATATGAGGGCTCCCTGGGAACTTCGGGATGTTTCTCTGTCCTCTTCTGAGTATTCAGAGGGTGGCTATAGTAACACCAGTATAAACACTGATTTTCAGAAACACTACACTCAGACCTCTAAGCAGGAAGACTGCTTCTTCCTGGCTGCCCTGCAAGTCATGTTGTTATTTTGTTTAGTCCCTAAGTCATGTCTGACTCGTGGCACCATGGACTGTAGCCACCAGGCTTGTCTGTCCATGGGATTTCCCAGGGAAGAATGGGGTGCCTTTCCTCCTCCAGGGGATCTTCCTGACACTGGGATCAAACCCAAGTCTCCTGTGTCTCCTGCATTGGTAGGTGGCTTCTTTCCCACTGAGCCATCAGGGAAGCCCTTCAATTTGTGAGGCTTCTCTAATCTTCAAGGTTACCAGTGATAATAGGAAAATGATCAACTGCCTGGTTTGCCTGAAAACTTTCCTGGGACCCCACATGTTCAGCTCTAATACCAGGAACACCTCAGGCACAGCAGGATAAGTTGATCATCCTGACGTTGTTAAGAGCATGCACTTCGGAGTCTGGCTTCAAATCCTGGTCTGCCATTTAACAGCTGTAGAACTAGACTTAATCTCTCTGTGCCTCACTTTCTTGTTCAGTAAAATTAAGAAGATTGAAAAATTAATAAGTGAAAGCATTTAGAACGCGACCTGAAATAAGGTAAACAGTTACCTCAGTGTTAATTCCTCTTATCATCACACCTACCACCACCAAATGGTGCTCCCTAAGATTCCCTAAGAATCTGGGTAAGATGTGGGCCCAGTACTGAATTACACATCTTTTAATATCCTAATTATACAACAACCAGGCCAAAGCTTTGAAACTGCTGCTCTTCAGAGCCCAGCTGACTAGCTTCTTACCACCTTCTCCCTTTTCCTCATTCACCTACTCAACAAGCAATGTTCCAGCACCTCCTCTGTGCCTCCTCTGTGCTGGAGCTCCAGAGAACACAACAGAAGTGTGCTGTTACTCCTGCTCCCCTGGAACTCACATTCTGAAAGGAAAGCAAGCATTATCCACTGGGGGCAAGCCCGGGCAAGAGGCCCCTCAGCCAGTCAAGAGGGTCTTAGGTAGAGACAAGTCTCTGTGGCCTGTGCTTTGTGTCCAAGAAGACAGAAGCTCTGCTCAGCAGCTTCCTCCATCCTTGACACAGAGTGTACCCCAGGCACAAAAGTGAGACCATCATTCCTCACTGGAGCTTCACTCCAGTAAACCCCTACATGGTCCTTCCCAGGTTCCTTAGCCCAATATGGGGGCTTCCCAGGTGATGCTAGTGGTAAAGAACCCGCTTGCCAATGCAGGAGATGTTAAGAGATGTGGGTTCGATCCCTGGGATGGGAAGGTCCCCTGGAGAAGGGCATGGCAACCCACTCCAGTATTCTTGCCTAGAGAATCCCATGGATAGATGAGCCTGGTATTTTCCTCACTCCCCAAAACCCCTACTTGGTCCTTCCCAAGTTTCTTATACCAAAGACTCCTCATATACTTTTCTTCCTCCTAATCAAGGATCTTCTTCATCCTTTTTAGTGCCTCTGGGCCATCACTCCTTTTTCTTCTCTCCTACACCACACCTACTTTCCTTCGAACCTTTTTACTCAGCAATCGAGTATCAGAAATATCACAGAAAGAGTACCTTTTTAAAAAATTTATTTGGCTGTACTAAGTCTTAGTTGTGGTATATGGGATCTAGTTCCCAGACCAGGGATCAAACCTGGGCCCCCTGCAATGGAAGCTCAGAGTCTTAGCCACTGGACCACCAGGGAAGTCCTAATAAACAGTATCTTGTAAGTTTACACCTCACGTACATAAGCTAAGAGCTCCCTGAAGACAGAATGTCTTGTTCATCTTTGTAGCTCCCATTACACCTGACACAACACCTGTCTATTCCCCCAGAGTGGCCATAGATATGGCCACAGATACATGAAGAGGTGGATCTTCATCATAAACCCCTCAGACCCCAAAATAGCAATAGAAATCAGCTTTCTTCCACTGACCGTTTTGTTCTAACAGTCTCTGATCCCCACTTCTGGGGCCAGCCCAGGGCCAAAGCCAATGGGTGAAGATCGAAATACCAGCACTTTCAACATTTCCTACACCAACTTCTTCCTGGTGGGCTTTCCTGGATTGTCAGAGTGGAGGCCCTTCCTGGTCCTGCCTCTTACTTTCCTCTATGTGACCATCATCTCTGCCAATGCCCTGATCATCCACACAGTGGCAGCCCAGCGGAGCCTGCACCAGCCCATGTACGTGCTCATTGCCCTGCTCCTGGCTGTTAATATCTGTGCTGCTACAGCGGTGATGCCCAAAATGCTGGAAGGCTTTGTGCATTATGCTAACCCCATATCGCTGCATGGCTGCCTGGCCCAGATGTTCTTCATCTACTTCACGCTCCTTCTGGACTACAACCTCCTGCTGGCCATGGCCCTAGACCGCTATGTGGCCGTCTGCCACCCACTCCGCTACAGTGACCTGATGACCTCCCATTTGCTGGGTGTGCTGGCCTTTTTCGCCCTGACACGGAGCCTGGGAGTGGCAGTGCCCTTGGTGGTGCTAACCTCACGAGCTCAATTTTGCCGGACAGCAGTGATCCGACATTTCACTTGCGAGTACATTGCACTGCTGAGTATAGCTTGTGGAGACTTGACCTTCAACAACCATTTGGGGCTGGCCATGCGGTTGGTCACTGTGAGCTTTGATCTAGCCCTGCTCGGGACCTCCTACACCCGCATTATCTACGCTGCCTTCCGGATATCTTCTGGGGGAGCCCGAGCCAAGGCCTTGCACACGTGCGGCTCCCACTTACTGGTCATCCTCACCATCTACCTCTCTGGTCTCTCCACTTCCATCGTGTTCCGAGTAGCCAAGACTGTGTCTCAGGATGTCCAGAACCTCCTCAGTGCCATCTATTTGCTGCTCCCAGGAACCTTGAATCCAGTCATTTATGGGGTGAGGACCAGAGAGATCCAACAACATATAGAAAAGATGCTCCGTGGAAAGGAACTAGCCCAGGAAGTTAGGGAGAAGACACAGAGGCTGCAAAATACGAGAGTGAAAGGGAAACTGCCAGGGTGAACTTCCTCAATATGGGAGACTGGGGCTGTGACCTCTGGGAACAAGAGATAAAACAGGCAGTACTGAGGGCCAGGCTGGAATTTCCTGAGATTACAGGCTCAACAGCAGGTTCACTGTTGGTAAACTATTCCTTTTTGAATCCTTAGAATGCTGTTTTCAATCCAATAATAAAATTGTTTCCCCCTATTTATCCCTGTTAGTTTCGTTTCTCTGTCCCCTTCTCGCTGACTCCTGACAAAGTCCCCAATTAATACCTGGATATATGGAGCTCCACTGGAAGTTATATAAAGTCATGCAGACGATCATTTGCCCTGAACACACAGTTTGAAACAAGTAATACAGGACAGACCCTTCCCTGGTGCCCAACCTGTCCCAAATATGGCATAAGACTTGACATGAAGCCCAGTCTGATCAAATATCCAGGTCAGTCTTGATGCCTAGGTCCGGTCTAATGCAAGAACAGAGGCTGGATTCCAGAGTTCACGCAGTTCCAAACACAAGTGAGGCTCTGCCTGATATCCATATCTGACACAGGCACACAGGTCAGGCCTATCCCAGCTGTCCAGTCTAGCCCAAAGAGTTCCAAGTCCAGCCAGGGAGCCTAGCAGTCTGAGAGTCACCCAAATCACGTCTTCTCTTGGGACCTAATCTCATCCAAAGGCCAGATTAGGCCTTTATTTGTACTTGAGCTTGATCCAAACCCATTGGTCAGGACACTCTTCCCATAGTAGCCAGTGTGATTTGTCCAAGTCACCCGTACTTGAAAGATCTCCTTAACTGTCATCTATGGAATGGGGTGTCCTTCAGGGATGTCCTCAAAAGAGGCATCCTGTACTGTGCAGAACCAGCTGTAAACCACCCAAGTTTTCTCTTCCTCTGTCAATTGGTTATATAGAATATCCCATGAGGCCATGGGTGCAGGCTGGGAGAGAAGCAGGAGTGAGAACCATGGCATTTGGGCCACTTCTTCAGTAGATTACTTGTGCATCCAGGGCCTACTTGAGGCCAGGCTTGTATATACAACTTCCATTTGATGATGCTACTATGGAATGCTACTATGCATGCCAACTTTAGGTTTAGTGGGCAGATAATACCCAGTTCATGACAGCAGTTCAGGATGCATAGGAACTTGATGGTCTTCGATTAAGCAGGCTTGAGGCACAGTAAGTAGCAGCCAAAAGCTGTCTCTCTCAAGGGATCGAAAGAGGATGGTCAGATACTTGAGTAGGTTGCATGACAGGCTGGACGTGTTGCAGAGCCTTCTTTGTTCTGGGCCCCACTCAAAACTAGCAGCTTTTAGGGTCATATGGTAAATGGGTCAAAATAACACACCCAAATGAGGAGTGTTACCATTTTGCCTCCAAAATCCAGAGGATCACTAGGCTTTATGCCTTTCTTTTGGTTGTATGAGGAGTCAGAACAATTTATCCCTCACCATGGAAGGAATACCTCAACCTGCCTCATACCACTGACCCCTAGAAATTTCAGATAGAGGTAACTTAAATTTTGTCAGACTTAAGACTCTCTGATATACAAACGTCGTACTGGTAACTCTATATAGTAGCTGCTTCTTTTCACTCACTAGGTCCAACCTGTACCTCAATGTAATGGAGCAGTGTGATATACCATGGAAAGGAAAAATGATCAAGATGAACTATAAATTACAATACTGGGCTGGAGAGCTGATATATCCCTGAGGCAGAACACATACATGGTAACCAAGACCCTTGCCTCTTATATTTGATTAGGAATATCCAGTGATGGTATTCTGCATATCTCTATTGCCACATCACCCCACAGGCTATCAGAGCTCTCTTCACTACTGAAAAGTCATGCTTAAATCTCATCAAATTAGACAACCAGTTCAGGAAAATTCATCCTTAGGATTCCATTCCAACAGAACCATTTTCAGTACCAAAACCTTTTATTAGTCAGGGTTCTCATTCTCCAGAGAAAATAAGCTGTGTGTGTGTGTGTGTCTGTGTGTGTATGCACACATATAGTATCTTATCTATATATTCCCTTGACTCTTGAACAACGAAAGGATTGGTTCTAGGACACACTAAGGATACGAAAATCCATGGATGTTTAAGTCTCATGATACATCCATGGTTCCACATTCAGATTCAACCAATCACAGATTGTATACTACTGCCACATTTATTGAAGAAATCCAAATTTAAGTGGGCTCATGCACTTAAAACTCATGTTGTTCAATGGTCCACCACCTCTCTCCTCCCTCTCTATATATACACATATATAAAACTGTGCAACTGGGAAATCCAAAATTGGCAGAGTAAGCCACTGGGATGGGAACCCAGAGAAGAGCAGATATTGCAGATCAGTCCAATGGCAGTCTGGAGGCAGAAGTCCTTCTTTCTCAGGGGACCACAGTCTTCTTCCTCTTAAGGACTTTAACTGATTGGATGAGGCTACCCACATTTTGGAGGATGATCTGATTTACTCAAAGTCAATGAATTTAAATGCTAATTTCATCTAAAGAAATACCTTCATAGATCTATTTAGTGTTTGATCAAACATCTAGATACTATGGCCTAGCCAGCTGACACATAAAATCAACTTTCACATTCCTTAGGCTCAGAGCAAGCCTAGAGAAGTACGAGCGTCCTAGCACAGAGCCAATCTGCAAAGACCTAGGAAAGCTATCAGAACATTAACCGAACATACTCTGAAGAGCAGACTTCACTGCAAAAACATTTTGGAAAAGACTCAGAATGTTTCAACAACAAAAATCACAAGCATTATGAAGAAACAGGAAAACATTCAAAGGAACAATATAAACTGACAAAAACCACTCCAGAGAAACTCAGCCATCAGACTTTCTAGACAGACATTAAAACAACTGTCTTAAACATAACCAAAGAGCTAAAGGAAAACAATGTAGTAACAAAGATCTTGTAGTAACAAAATCAGACTATCAACAAAGACAAAGAAATAAAAGGAATCAGACATTCTAGAGCTGGAAAGAGCAATAAGTGAAATGAAAATTTCACTAGAGGGGCTCAAGAGCAAAGTTGAAGAAGAAGAAAGAATAAATGAACTAGAAGATAAGACTACTAAGATTAGAGGAAAAAATAAGATGAAGAAAAGTGAACAAAGCCTAAAGGAGCCGTTGAGACTGATAAAATAAAATAAAGTGGACTGATAAAAGCAACATAGAAGTCCCAGAAGGAAAAGAGAGAAAGGGGCAAAATCATTATCTGAAGTAATAATGGCTGAAAACTTCTCCAATTTAACAAAAGATGTGAATCTACTATACCAAGCAGCTCAATAACCCCTAGTTAGGATAAATTCAGGGACCCACACCAAGACACATTATAATCAGTCAAAAGTCATTAGTACAGTTAAACAGAAGATTACCAGATATTCCAATCACTGAACTTCTAGTACATACCCAAAAGAACTGAAAGCAGGAATTCAACTTATGCATCAGTGTTAACAGCAGCATTAGTCACAATAGCCAAAAGGTGGAAACAGCCTAAATGTCCATTAAGAGATGAATGGATAAACAAAATGGGGTGTATATATATGTGTGTGTGTATATATATGCATATACATATACATACATACATATATATATATATATATATATATATGACGAGGTATTACTCGTCCTTAAAAAGATATGAAATTCTGATATGTGATACATAAATGAACCTTGAAAACATTATGCTAAGTGAAATAAGCCAGATAGAAAAGGACACATATTAAGATCCTTTCTACTTGAGATACTGAGAATAAGCAAATTTTAGAAAGCAGAATAGAAGTTACCAGGCAATGATAGGAGAAGGGGATCAGGAATTCATTGTTCTATATGTAAACTTTCTGTTTGGGATGATGAAAAAGTTCTAAATAGTAGTGATGGCTGTACTTTGTATATGTACTTAATGTCACTAAATTGTATACTTTAAAATGGGTAAAATGGTAACATTTAGTTATGCTTATTTTACAAAAGAGGAAAAAGGCACATATTAAAATCAGAACTCTATATGGTGTCTAAGTAATTTGTCTTAAAATTTCTTCTCTGAACTCTCAAAGAACAAAAAAAGTTTTTACAAATTTGACCTTTGAAAGAAAATAAGTGACAAAATTAGTCTCACACAGTCATTTAGAAATGTTTATTATCTTTATTTCAGAATGACCTATTAAGACCATATCCAGATAAAGGCCCCGTCAGCACTTCTCACAGGTTATGACTCATTTTGCTTCTATGCACACACCAAAGTTTCCTTACCAAAACGGAAGTCACCAGAAAAGGGGTGCCAGATGGGTGATAAAAACCCTACTTAATCACTCCCTATTTGCAAAATGACTTCTTTTGCATTTCTAAAACATCTGCTTTGATTCCCAATATATCAGTTAAAAAAAATAATTACTTTCACACTTATACAGAAATAGTACTTTAAACCAATTGATCTTTTTGCTGCAAAAAGGTCCAGCAAAGCCTTACCACTTCAAGCAAACCTACTGCACCTAACTATGCTCAAGAAGTAGTTTGGCTACTGAAGAAGTGCTGGTCTCTTCTAAGTCCTTCCTCAGGACCCACACATCAGACATTCATCTCTGTTCTCCAAAGAGCACACCATGGCTGCTGTGTTCCTCTCCTTCTCTTCTTCTTTCGATACCTTTTCCTTATCTTTCAGCTTTTCTTTATTTAGAGTGAACTGGATTGGATTAGCGGCTGGTCTTGTCCTTAAATAATACATCCCAGTCTTCAAACCCTAAAAGGGAAGTAAGTACAACTAATTAGGAGAAGCTGTGAGAACATTAAACATTCAAGACCAATTGTAAAATACATTTCCATAGACCATGTCAAACTGCTTTCTAAATTTAGAATTATGTTTCCTCTAGGAAGCCCCAGCTGTTTTTTTATTTGGGCTTCCCTGGTGACTCAGATGGTAAAGAATCCGCTTGCAATGCGGGAGACCTGGGTTCGATCCCCAGGTTGGAGAGATCCCCTGGAGAAGAGAAAGGCTACCCACTCCAGTATTCTTGCCTGGAGAATTCCATGGACAAAGCAGCCTGCTGGGCTGCAGTCCATGGGGTCGCAAAGAGTGGAACACGACTGAGTGACTAGGCAAGGCACACACACAGCACAGGAAGCCCTGTCAAAAACGCTGAGAGAGAGGAGACAGACAGTACACGCTGTCCTTTTCACCACTAAAACAAGCTCATCTCTTTCAAAATGTCAAGTATTTTTGTTCTCTAGTCTTTTTTTGTTTGTTTACATGTAGGACTTCCAAGTGTACCTAAGAAAACCTGTCTGCTTTAGATTATAACTATTTAGAGGTCTAGGCTGTTTCTCTGTATAAGAACAGATAACGACTATTTCATGGATAAGAACCATCACCTTCTATTCAGTACCCCCAGTCCTGGAACACAGTACAAGTTCAATAAAAGTTTGTTAAATAAAAAGATAAAATTATAATTCTATATAAATACCTAGAACATTGTTAGGGAGTAAGAATACATTATAGGGACTTCCCTGATGGTTCAGTGGTTAAGACTCTGCCTCACAATGCAGGAGACATGGCTTTGACCCCTGGTTCAGGAACTAAGATCCTGCGTGCTGCAGAGCAACTAAGCCTGCACCCAACTGCTGAGCCCGCACATTCCAGAGTCCAAGCACAACTAGAGGGTCTGCGTGCCCCAACAAAAAAGAACCCACGTGCCACAACGAAGACCCGATGCAAGTCAAATAAATAAAAATAAATATTCTTTTTAAAAAAAAAAGAATACATCATAGACTCACAGGTCTTTACAGTTGGCAGTGACTAGCTAAATGATTGGCTTTTATTCTGTTTTAAAGTTGGGAAACAATGGATATTTTTGAATAGGTGGTTGATGTATAGTTTTATTTTTAGGAATGGTAGCAGGACACAAGCTAGCCTACATTAAAGATACCAAAAGCAAAGAGATCAGGTAAGAACTTAAGAATAAAGGTGGTGGTGGCGACGGAATAGAAAGAAAGGCATTCAAGAAATAGTACAAACGAACAACCAACAGCACACAGTGAACGACTACACGGGAAGTAAAGGAAGGATCATAGATAACTCCTACGAGCTTACAAACTTCAAATAAAATAATCCCACCCAAAATAAGAAAATTCAAAGTGAGAGTTTAATCTAGTATAAACCTGTGCATGAGTTTTAACATTTTGGACTTAAATGAAAGAACTTCCAGGTAGCAATATTTAATAGGTAGCTAGAATATAAAACTCTGTTCCAATTCTAAAATATTCCAAGTTGGTTGACTTCCTCCACCAACCTGTTTCCAGCCGTAGAAGTGCATACTAGTGAGTTTGCCATAGTTAGGCTCAGCAATATGTATATTCAATGACTGGCTTTGATCAATGAAAGCGCCTCTCTCGGCGGCCATCTTGAGTACAGTTTTCTGAGAAATTTCCCACACAGTCTTATAAAGCTGCTTCAGGTCATCAGGAATTTCTGGTATGCTCTGAAGAAGGTAAAGCAGATGCTATTGTACTCTGGTTGAAGAAAGCAGTATAATTAATATAACGATGCCCTAGGGTCTGGCCGTGTTTCTACTTCCAGTCAGATCTGATCTTAGCCATTCCATTTAATACAGTATGATTTTATCAAGTTTCCTAACACTACTCACTTCCAGCTTACAAAGTCCAATAAAACCCCATCTAACCAACAAAATATCAATCTGGTGGTAGTTATGTAAGATTCATTTTTAATTGGTTAATGGCCAAAAGCTAAGCAATAAATGACCCTTGAGTTTTGCAGAAAATACAAAAGCTCAGGGCTGTAACTCACAGAAACACAACCCAAGGAAGCAATGAGACAAAAACTCTTTAAATATGGTAGGACTCCACAAACTCCACTTGAAGTCAATAGAAATAAGCCTTTTTTATTTCTTAGGTCTAGGGTTAGCGTGCATCAAAACACAGACTGGCTAATGCTACAGTTTCCATCAGTAAATACAGAAATGTTACAGGAATCTTTATCTGTGCTGCTGAGCAGACCAATATCTAATAAGTGGCCTCTGTCTACAAATAAATGCTTCTTGATTCTCAACTGCAAATATTTTATTGTTAAATGTTATTTGTGGCTCTGTCTTTTGAACTATCAGTCTTCAATCTCCATCAAACTTTTAAATTAAGTTTGACTCTAATTTCAGGCTTTACATCACTGGTCTCCAAACTCTGATGCACTTTGGCATTATCTAGAGCGTCTTTAAAAAATACTGATGCCTGAACTCTCATTCCCAGACATTTAACTGGTATGGGAACAACCTAAGCTTCAGCTTTAATAGCTCTTTAATGTATTCTAATGTGCAGAGAAGTTGGGAACCTTTGCTTTATAGTGCTGCACAAACAAGAGGGTAAGGCCTAGACATATGACCAGATGAACAGCCATTCTTTCTCTGTATTGCCTGGGATAATCGAGAAGGTACCAACGTTCAACTTAGCTCCTGAAGAGCACACTTTCTTTTTTTTTGGTCATTCTGTACCTGGATGGAGCCATTGCATGCAATAATCTGATTTTTCATCTCTTCATTCCACAAGCCCCGCTCAGTAAGATCTTTCAGTAAGTGAGGATTTACAATCTGAAAGGAAAAGGAGAAAAAATTTGAAGGAATAAACAACAACAGGGCCTGAAGAGGATTACACACTTGGAGTTTAACATTTGATTGCTTGGTAAATTCTATTTTTTATGAAACTGAGTGACATATCCCATCACATGAAAGCTACATTCCTCTAAAATCCTAATACCTGTTATTCAAAACATAACATACGGTATTTGCAAAAGTGAAAGGAGCTAACTGCCTAAGCTGGGTATGTAGAATGATTCTTTTCTTGTTTTAAGTATGGACACAACAAATACTTGAGAAAATTATAAATGTACCCAACTCAAATCTTACAGAAATTTACTTCAGAATATTTGTAAATTCACAAATAAATATCTTTTAAATTAGTGGTTTTCAACCTCCACACAAGAAATACTTGGGAACCTCAAAAAAAACCAAAAACAACCACTGGTTCTTCCCATCAGAAATTCTAATTTGTAACCAAGGCTGAGAACCACTATCTTAAAAGATACTTCTATACATCTGGAGTATCATCAACTTAAGCATTTGAGGCTATAGTATATGTGTTATAGCTTAGCACATATAGTATAGCGTAGTATATGACATATACTATATGATTAAAGAATGGTTACACATTGCATGAACTCTAACATCAACAAGTTGCTTTCATACTCAACCCTCAATCCTTCATTCTTCTGACAGATATTTATAAAATGTCTATTATATGCTGAAGTAACATATATAATATTAGAGATGACAGCTCACTTTATCAAAACTTTGCTCCCATTCTAAGATAGAGGGGCATCCTAAATATGGGTAGCATTTACTCCTAACATCAGGCTTCTAAAAGACTTTCCAGGTCTGGTTGTCATCTTCTCACCTGAAATTCTCCTGACAAGACTCTGCGAGTGTAGATGTTACTGGTATAAGGTTCAATGGACTCATTATTTCCCAATATCTGAGCAGTTGAAGCAGTAGGCATCGGGGCAATAAGTAAACTGTTTCTTATACCATACCTGAAGAAAAGGAGATTATTAGGTGCTGGTCCTTATGCTACTATCTGTCAGGAAGACAGCTACTTTAATCACTGTAGTAGAGCAGTTGCTGTAATATCATACATGTACTACACTCACATGCTGACATTTGCATTTAACCCTTACAGGGATGCAACTCAACAGTATGTCTCTCTCCTAAATGAATGACTGATTCTTAAACAGAATAAGCACAACTTTTACTGCTGACAACCTTTATCATGCCATGACTTATGTCATTTAAGAATCACAGCACTTGATACAACATCTTGTCCAAGGAAACACTCAAATGGCTGCTGGAGAGTCCCCACCTGTTTCAGGTACACTCATTTAACCCTCACTCTTTTCTAACAGACTATGTGTTCACTGTGCTAAGCCTAGGAAACTTAACGATGTGAAAGTGGTAAGACCCAAACATCTATCACCACAACTCTTCATTATACTGAATAGGATAATGAATAGAGAAAATGACGCTCAAAGTATAATATTCCTGACTTCCTCTATCACCTCATTAATTAAAGTTCCTAGAAGAATGCTAACACCTTTTGACTCTATTCAGTGCCATAGAGAGTGCTTAAAAATGTAGTATCTGAGCTCTGAAAATCTTCAAACTGTGCTAAGCACATCTTTCAAAGCTCAGCCTAGGGACTTCCCTGGTGGTTCAGTGGTTAAAAATCTGTCTTCCAATACAGGAGATGTGGGTTTGATCTCTGATTGAGAAACTAAGATCCTACATGCCTCACAGCAACTAAGCCCACGTGCCTCAATGAAGAACCAGCACAGCCAAAATAAATTAACAATAATTGTAGTAATAAAATAGTAATAATAAAAACCTCAGTTGAAGAGATACCTATGCTAAAACATTTTTCCTGACCAGGCAGACAACACTAAGTAAAGCTGTCAAATATAAGTATTTGCATTGCAAATATTTTTTATGACCTGTACCTTTATGTATATTTTATGTGTTTACATGTCTTACCTTACTTAGTTTTTCAAGCACAAAGAGCTTCCCTTTGCTACATTCCATACCTCTAGATTCTTGCCTGAAAAATCCCCTGGACGGAGGAGCCTGGTAGGCTGCAGTCCATGGGGTAGCTAAGAGTTGGACACGACTGAGCGACTTCACTTTCACTTTTCACTTTCATGCACTGGAGAAGGAAATGGCAACCCACTCCAGTGTTCTTGCCTGGAGAATCCCAGGGATGGGGGACCCTGGTGGGCTGCCATCTATGGGGTCACACAGAGTTGGACATGACTGAAGCGACTCAGCAGCAGCAGCAGCAGATTCATATAGTACTTAGCATCGAGCCTCATATCCTAATGGAGTGTGTACAACTGAAATTTCAACTTCTCTATGTCACTTTCTAGTTGTGAGGCATCAAGTAAACCACAAACTAGCTCCATGTCTTTACTCCCTCAGTAAAGTGGTCAGTGGTTTGAAAAGTCACATACATTCAAACTATGGAATCATCTGTAATCACTAAAAACATTAGGTAGATTTGCATGTACTAAAGAGAAAGATCTCCAAAATAAATCACTAAATAAAAAGTCCCAGAATGTGTCAAGTTTGATCACATCTGCAAACAAACTGAAAAAGATCTAGAAAAACATATACCATTCATGCTGGTGATCTCTGAGAAAAGAAATAAGTTGGTTTTTTGTTTGTTTTGTAGGACAAGTGGTTGGCAGAAGAGGTATAACAAAGGGCTTTTACTTTCTATTTTATTTCTCTACTTGAACTTTATTAACAATGAATGTGTATCTATGTTGAAATTTTTATTTTAATTTTGAAACTTTAAAAAGTTATACATAAAAAACAGTATTTTGAGAAAAAAACAAAGTAAAAAATAGAGTTCAGGGGCAGTTTTGTAAAAATTGAATTTGCATGTAAATAGACATATATATACAAACCCAGAAGAAAGTCTGAGGATGACAGAGAAAAAAATACAAACAGGTTTTTTAGGGGGAGGTGGTATTGGGATAATTTTCATTTTACTCCCTTTTCACTTGTATGTTTTTCTAAATTGTCTAACATATATTATTTGAGCAATGAAACAGTCTGAAGGTAAACTGGTATTTTTAAAGAGCATTTTAAAGCTACTGCTTCCTTCTGCAAACATTAACCTGGACATGTCAGACAGTCATGATAGAAAGCAAAAGCAACTTGTTTCATTATTGACTCAGCAAGACATTCTGCCTGCACTCAAATTTCTTATGTTTATTAATTGAAAAGGCCTACAGACTCAATTTTTCTATTTTTCTTTCCAACAGTTTAATATATTAAACCCTCCAAAAGCTCTTTAAATTCCCTAATGTAGTCCTATGACAATCAATTCAGTGAAAGCCATTTATGTGCCCAATGTAATTAAGCAATAAATAGAAGTGGAAAACATTTAAAAAGCAAACACACTTGGAAATATGAATGCTTAATGAGAAAAAGAATTCCTGTTATTGCTAGTTAACCCCCTAAAACAAGATCAACTAATAATACCCACCAGGTATTAAAGTGCTTTCATTACAGGCTACTGTACATATACTGTCCTAGGAAGTATTTTCACAATTACAGTTCTATAGATAGGTCCTTTTAGTCTCATTTAAAAAAGAAAAGATGAATTTCAGAAGCTGAAATAACATATGTAAGTTTGAAAGAGGATGAAAACCTGAATCTTCCTCACTTCACAGCTACTTTACATCTCTACTTACTTGGCAATTTTCTCCTTGAGAAGGCTCCAGTCCCACAGGTCTGTAGGAGTAACATTCCACATATCATACTGAAGGATCTAAGGAACAAACAACCCAAATTGATGATAAATCATTCAATGACCATGTGAAACTATGACAAAAACCAAGCAAATGACTAACTGTCATGTCCCCATATCCCATCAAATGCTGTCTTGTAAGGAAATATAAGGCCCAGAGATTTTCCTAGACAAATTGCTATGTAGTCATATTGATTCAAAGCAGGCTGATTAAGGCTTACCTCTTCCCCTCATACCTGCTGAGTCCTCTCAGAAGACCCATATCATCTCTACAAACCAGGAAATTTTAACAAATGAAAGCACGTTGCTGAAATGTATTCTTTTTGTACAATAAAAGAATTACTCTACCCTCTACCTTCATCTTTCTTTACAGCCTTGATCTATTCTATCTCTAAATATTATCTACTTAGCTAAGTAACACCTATTTTCAAACAACGTAGAGTTCCTAAATTCAGTACGAACTGTGAGAACTAAATCTAACATCTTATTTTACAGGGAAGAGAATCATCCTACTGGGGATAAAGGCAGTGTGATGGCAGAATGCTAGGACAGCACTCAGATTCCCATCTCCTGGGGTATAGGCCCTCATACTCTCCTCCTCTTCAGTATATACAGGACCTGCAAACACGATGGATGTCACTCACACATTGTGACAAATGTGAAGGGCTTCTGCAGATGCAATTAAGGTTGAGAATCAGTTTAATTTTTAGCAAAAAGGGAGATTATCCTGGGTGGCCCTGACCTGATAAATGAAAATGCCCAAAATGGTGACTAGAATGGGCTCTTGAAATGAGGGACTCTCCCTCCTAATGAACAACCAGGAGGACCTGGAGGACTGTGCCTGAGAGGAGACCACAGCTTCTACTGACATCTTGACTTTGAGAGACCCAGAGATTAAGCTAACTCAAGTCTGCACTCCTGACCCATGGAAATTGATACTGAATGCATGTTGTTTTAATCTGCTAAGTTTTGTTATAGAAAACTAATACCTGGTAGTTCCCTGGTGATCTAGTAGTTAAAATTCAGTGTTTTCACTACTGTGGGCTCAGGATCCCTGGTCAGGGAACTAAGATCCTGCAAGCCATGCAAGGCATCGCTCCCTTCCCCACCCATCCAAAAAGAAAAAAAAAAAAAAATCTAACAGCATTCTTCCTACGTCTTTTAGCAACAATTAGTTTTAAATAAAAGAGATTAAAATAGAATATACTTTTTACTCCGGAGAACAAAAGGACTATATGATCTTCAGATGTCTGATGTAACAAATTACAACTTATTAGAGGCTTAAAATAACAAAAATTTGTTCTCTTGCAGTCATAGAGGCCAGAAGCCCAAACTCAGTATGTTAGGAAGGCCCCCTCCATCCCCAGGCTCTAGAGGAGATTCTGTTCTTTGCCTCTCCCAGCTTCTAGTGGCTTCAATTCTCCTGGGCTGTGGCTACATCTCTCTAACCTCTGCCTCTATGGTTGTGTTGCTCCTTCTTCTCTGTGTCTCTTGCAAGGACAACTGTCACTGAATTTAGGGCCCGCCTGGATAATCCAGGATAATCTCCTCAATTACATCTGCAAAGACCCTTTTTAAACCAAATAATTTAATAGTCAGAGGTTCCAGACATGAGGATGTGAAAATCTTTTTGAGGGTTACCATTAAGCCTACTACAGGAACTCACAGGCAAAGAGAAATTTCATCTGTATACTTACTCCTTTGCTGACTGGAGAGCCCTCATAGGTTTCATATGGGCCATACTCCTTGGCCAGGTCACAGCTGGCTTCCAAGGCTCCATAATAAATGGTTTCAAAGATCTGCTTATTCAATAACTGGGCCTCTGGACTCTCAAAAGGGTACCTCATCAGAATAAAAGCATCTGCCAGACCTTGTACCCCAATTCCAATGGGGCGATGGCGTTTATTTGACAAGCTTGCCTTTTTGCCAACAGATTTAGAAAGAAAGAGATGACATTAACGAACAGTAAAACCAACATTCTGTACCAAACGACACAATCTCTATCTCAGTTTTCTCACACCATTCCAATCATTCCAATGATAACATGATAACTAGAAGACTATGATCAACTCCTTCCACCTTGGATTTCAATTATTACCAATAAGTAGAGAAATTTATTCATACCTCTGGGATAGGGTAGTAGTTAATATCAATAATTTTGTTCAAGTTTCGGACAATGACTTTGGTGACTTCAGCCAACTTTGTAAAGTCATATGTGTGTTCTGATGTGACATACATATTCAGGGCCAGGGAAGCCAAGTTACAGACTGCAACCTAGAATTTGAAGAAAAAGGGTCAAGAATCACACCATTTTTATTTCACTGACACTACCCTGTAAACCTCTTGACATTAAAGTTTTAGTTTCTATCTTTGACTGCTTCCTCTTCACCATTCACCTGTTCATTTCTAAATCCCAGGACCTATTCCCATGTGTGAATTGTTACATGCACCACTGAGACAGCTTAAGATGGGGGAAGAACCGTATGCTCCATAGTACAAGGCTCTTTACCAGACGTACGTCACTGTGCTATAATTTTTTATGTATGTCAGTAGATGTGCACTGTCTAATACAACAGCCACTAAATAAAAACTACATGAAATTTAAAATTGTTTCTTAATTGCACTAGTTATATTTCAAGTGCTCAGTAGCCACCCAATTTAGAACATTTCTATCACTATAAAAAGCTGTTCCAAATTACACATGTCTACCTCATCCTTACTGAGACTCCAACAACCCATAACAAAGGATTGAAGTTTGAATTTTAAAAAAGTTATTTAGGTGATTCTTACTACACTAAGTGGTGAGCTTTTTCAGGTTAGGGATCATATCTTTTTTATCCTTACATTTTTAAGACTAGCACCACCACACCTGGCATATAGCAAACGCTTAATAATACTGAATGAATATACTTCCTTCACCATTTTGATTACTACTATCCCAATCCAAACTCTCAACTCCTCTCACCTAGACTCCCTCATGCCCTTCATACCTAATCAATTCTACACATGGTGACAAAGTACCCATTTTTAAACCATAGCTCGAATCACATAAGCCTGATAAATGCAAGGGAGAAAAATAAGGCAGGAAATTGGGGCTAAGGATGGAAGGAGTGCCATATTTAAATAGAGTCATCAAGGGAGACACCACTGAGAATATGACATATGAAGAAAGAACTGAAGAAGTTAGAAAGCAAGTCACATGGCTCTCTGGGGAAAAGAGCATTTTACCACTCAAAACTCCTGCAGCAGAAGTATGCTTGATATGTTTGAGAAATGGCAGTGAAATTAGAAGGGTTGGAGCACAGTGAGCAAGGGGAAAAATAAGAACAGATGAGGTGAGGAGGGGCGGGAAGATGGTGGAGGAATAAGACGGGAGACCACTTTCTCCCACACAGTTTCATCAAAAGAACAATCCAACGCTGAGTAAATTCCACAAAACAACTTCTGAATGCTGGCAGAGGACTTCAGGCAACCAGCAAAGCAGATCATTGGCTTCAAAAACAGGTAGGAAAAATATAAAAGACAAAAAAAAAAAAAAAAGAGTCAAAAGAGGTAGGGAGAGAGCTCTGTCCGGGGAAAGAAAGGGAATTCCCTCCCGGGAAGAGGCTCTTAAAAAGAGAGGTTTCCAAACACCAGGAAACATTCTCGCAGCCGTCTGAGGCAAGCCTTGGAAGCATGGAGGGCAATATAACAGGAAGGAAAAGTAGATAATAATTAAAACCAACAGATTACGAGCCCTACAGCAAATCCCCAAGTGGGATAGCAGCGCGGACGCCTGCATCCGCCACTAGCAGTGGGGGATGGGCAGTGAGACGAGGGAGGCACAGGCGGGAGTGCTTTCTAAGAATCAGGCCGTGGAAGGCGTGGGCTGCAGAGCGTTTTGGAGTATCGGGCCAGAACGCCCCACACGCGGCCAAAGTGATCTAACCAGACTGTGAGATAGCTACCACGCGAAACGCTCGAACATAAGACACCGTCAGGACTGCGCACAGAACAAAGGACAGATCAGAAATAGCCGGTTACAGACCATGCCCCTCCGGTGACCGGCAGCCAGAGCCTTAAGGGCTGGAAAGGGACAAGCGCAGCCCAAGAGAAACATTACCTACCAAATTGCAAGCAGTTTCTTTGCTAAGACTTCTGGGGGTTCTGGTCAGTCATCACCCGCTTGAGACGGAACGCCAGCGCCACACCCAGAGATCTGAGCAGCATGGAAAGGCCATAAGACGCAGTGATTGTGCTCGCCAAGCTCCTGAGCTACTCGCATCTGGGAAGGGCACAAAACGCAGGCCCAACCAAATCTGCACCTCTGAGGGCTTCCTAAGCGCCTGAGGGGCTTAGACCGGGGAAGTGCAGGAAAACCTAGGGCCAGTCTCAGGCGGTTCTCTGGCGGACGGAACTACGTAGAACCTGAGCGGTGGGTGCTGCGAGTGGAGACAAGCCCAGCGGGGAGTCCACTACCACCCTACCTGTTTCAGGACAGAAATTAGACACTGAAGAAACCAGCAGAGGAAGCTAAACAGAGGGAACCACCTTGATAGTGAACCCACACTGCCCACAACGCCAGAGAAATGGCCAGATATACTGTTAATACTTTTATGATCAACGTTTTTTTTTTAAGTTTTTTTTTGGCTGTGTGATTTTTTCTTCCTTTTAAAAAAAATTTTTTTTTCTTTTCTTTTTCTTCCTTTTTTAAACTTTCTTAAAACTTTAAGTCCTCTATTTCTCTAAGCATTATTTTTATAACCTATTATTACTTCTCAAAAAAACCAAACAAACAAACAGCAACCACCCTATTTTAAAAGCAAATGCTGTATATAGTCTTTTTGGGGTTGATGTTCTTTCTTTTAATAATTCTTGCGGCTTTTTTTCTCTCCTCCTTCTTCTTTTCTTCAATATTATATTTTTGAAAATCCAATCTCTACTCC